>NW_026844092.1:60768946-60833946 GCF_029531705.1 Pantherophis guttatus | reverse complement strand
GAGAACAACTCCTCAAATGCTCCTCCAACTCTTAAGCCACCTCATTTATTGGGCTCTTGGGCTGAGAGAGCCAAAAGTCATCCAGGAACCTCTGTGTCTTGGGAAAACTAAAATCCTTCACCACTATCCCTTATTGGTTCTTGGAAGGGGTGGGCTTCAAAAATTTTAGCAAGGGGTTCTCTGCCCAGTTGCTGGGTGGGCGTGGCCATGGTGGGCGTGGCCATGGCGGGTGTGGCCTAGTCGGCCTCCTGCACCACAGCAGGGAGGCATTTTTGCCCTCCCTGGGCTCCGGAGGCCTTCTTTGAGCCTCCGGGAGGATGAAAACAGCCTCCTCAGGCTCCAGAGGCCCCCTGGAGACTGGAAACGGGCCATTTCTGGCCTTCCTGAACTTCCAGAAGGCCTGTTTTTCACCCTCCCGAGCCTCTGTACATGCTCTGCACTTACCTGCATCCAAAACGGGCCACTTGGGATCTTCTGGGAGGGGAGGGGTGAGCCAGCCAGGAATGGGATTCGGGGGTTAGAACTGCAGAAAAAATAAATACCACCAACCTGCCTTCCATTGAGGACCTGTACACTGCACGAATCAAAAAGAGGGCTGTAAAAGTATTTACAGACCCCTCGCATCCTGGACATAAACTGTTTCATCTCCTACCCTCAAAATGACGCAATAGAGCACTGCATACCAAAACAACTAGACACAAGAACAGTTTTTTCCCGAATGCCATCACTCTGCTAAACAATTAATTCCCTCAGCACTGTCAAACTATTCACTAAGTCTGCACTACTATTAATCTTCTCATCGTTCCCGTCACCCATCTCCTCCCACTTATAACTGTATGACTGTAATTTTGTTGCTTGTATCCTTACGATTTATATTGACTGTTTCCTAATATGATTTGATTGCTTATTTGTATCCTATGACTATCATTAAGTGTTGTACCTTATGATTCTTGACAAACAAATCTTTTCTTTTATGTACACTGAGAGCCTATGCACCAAGACAAATTCCTTGTGTGTCCAATCACACTTGGCCAATAAAAATTGTATTCTATTCTATTCTAAACTACGATTTGGATCCATCCCTCCATTTTTAATGTACAACCAAGTGTAACTAGCCAATACAAACGTATGTGGAATATACAGTATACTGCTTTATTGTGCTGTCTGCTGGTCCTATTAATATTCAAATATTCATTATCATCCTCTATCAGATTCATTAGGAAAATAGTCCATTCTCCCATCAGGGTGGACAATCTGGAATTCAAGAGCAATACTTTCGAATCAGACAAGGAGAAAGAGAGCGGGGAAGGGATAAAAGTAAGGGGGAAAAATCAAAAGACAGAAAGCTAAATGCTAGAAGGAACATGAGAGAAGTGGAGAGGCTTCAAGAGAAAGGATGAAGCAAGAGATTAGGTATGATGGGGCTCTAGATTTATCTCTGGAAATTGTTTGGCGAAAGAGGAACGACGTCTAAGAGTGATTCCTAAATTCATTAGGCTGAGTGAGTTGCTCTGCAGGGAGAAAAAATAAAGGATTTCCCAGTCCTGTTATATGCATTTAGAAAAATTCGACCCAAGATGTTGAAAATCTTGGAAACAAATCTTGGAAACAAAACTTGGCAAACCCTACTGGTGATACAACCTTCTCTATCAGCTCCATCAATTATGAGAATAGCAGATGGATTGAACTGTGTGTTCAGCACCGTAGGAATGTTGTATTTTTGAAATGATGCAGCCTGGCTCTGACACAGAAACCATTTCAACTGCGGCTAAGATGCAGCTGAGCACAAATTCAACTTTTGACATTTCAGAATCCGCGAGCGTACATTTTTGAACTTCAAACAGTTTCAAATTCCACTAGGAAGTGCCTTGCACACTTCGAGTTACACCTAGTTCTGCTAATATAAAAGCTTCTGGGTTCCTTTTTTTTTTTTTTTTACTTCTGCTTGTTACCTACCCTGAGTAATTATTATTATTTTTTTCCCAAAACTGGGGCAAAGAGAGATTATATGTTTATATGCCTGAGTGGTCTTTTGTTGTAACCCGAAAATGCCAAAAGAGAACTTAATCCACTTAAATCTGCATTTCATCTTACATTCTATTTTAAAATTCCATGACCTTCTTAAAGCTAAGACTATTTAACATCATGTCTGTCTTATTTCCCTCTCCCCTTTTGCTTCCTAAAGGGGGAACGGGGGAATAATAGAATAACAGAGTTGGGAAGGATCTTGGAAGTCTTCTAGTCCAAATCTCTGTTCAAGCAAGAGACCCTGCTGTACCAATCCAGATAAGTGGCTGTCCAGTTTCTTCTTAAAAGCCTCCAGCAATGGCGCAACGGAGGCTTTTGGGGAGGGGACCATGTTCACAAAAGCCTAAAATGGCCAAGAGATGCTCAGAAGATCCCATCCCACTCCATGCCAACAATCTCAGCATTTATGAACCTTGTGTAGGAGATGACCAGACTGAGCCTGAGGGAGTGGTCAAGCATGTTGTCAGTTTGAGTCCCTTTGCACCCACAAGAGATATTTAATGTTTGTGTGTGTGCGTGTAGCATGTGTATATGTGCCAGTAGTGGTTTTCTCTTACCTTCGCTACCAGTTCGGAACTATGAGCGCACTCGTGCTTGCTTCACTAACATGTGGTGCTTCTGCGCATGCACAGAGCATCCATGATGATGTCCGAGTGGGTCGGCGGAGCCTCCCACTGCCACCGCTACTGGTTCGCCTGAACTGGGGTAAACCAGTAGAAACCCACCACTAATATGTATATATATCAGTGATGATTTATCACTTCTAGCTTGTATGTACACTGAGAGCTTATGCACCAAAGATAAATTCCTTGTGTGTCCACTTGGCCAATAAAGAATTCTATTCTATTCTATTCTATTCTATTCTATTCTATTCTATTCTATTCTATTCTATTCTATTCCATTCCATTCCATTCCATTCCATTCCATTCCATTCCATTCTATGTATGTTATGGATGGGCATGAGTAGATATATACTCAAATGAGAGCAGGAAACAGAATTTCATTTTTAATGTGTGCCAGTGTGCTCACAGCAAAAAAAAAATGACAATAAAGGTTGCTTGCCTTGCCTTGCCTTGCCTTGCCTTGCCTTGCCTTGCCTTGCCTTGCCTTGCCTTGCCCTGCCCTGCCTGCCCTGCCTGCCCTATCCTATCCTATCCTATCCTATCCTATCCTATCCTATCCTATCCTATCCTATCCTATCCTATCCTATCCTGTTTTATCAAAATCCATCCCAGCTTGAATTCCATCATCTCTCATCTACTTGCCCATTTTGCTTTGACGGTTAGTAGCTCAGATTCTTGTAGAGAGCTTAAGCTTGCAACCAACCTTGATAGTCATTTGAATTGTCTGGATTTCCTGACATCTTGCTAGCATATATCTACAGCAAAAACATTACAAAGGAGAGGATGGAAAACATTTCTTAATCTGTCTCAGATTAGCTTTAGTCCGGTAGTGAGATGAAGGAAAGATGAAGGAAAGAAAACATGAGCTCTTCAGAGACAAGCCAGGTTCTGCCATGGTTAAGATGAGCTGAGAATCTGCTCTTCGATAGTCAGACTTGGATTTTAAAGATTAATACAAACATCTTAAATTGTAGTGAGGGAGGATGTTGTGGTGCTGGAGTAAGAGAAGGAGAAATCCACATTCTAATCCTTACACCAAAAGCAGTTGTATACATTTGGACCAGTCCCTCTCAGCCAAAATCAGTGCAAGCTTTGTGACGAACTGCCCTATAAAAAAAAACCCATTGTTGTGTCATGCATTGATAGTTTTGCATAGAAACCAGCGGAGCACAGTACAAAAACGAGCAGATTTTGCAATCATGAGGACAAATGCTAAATGAAACCATCACAACCGCTCCAGTTCCTTAGGTTGCACTCCATAAATTTTGGGGAATCCAGGCACATCTTACAGTCCACGCATGATATCACTACACTGAAGTTAGTGGCTTCAGTGCCATAGTTCTCACCATCTGCCACTTCCGATAGTTTTCCAAAAATAACCTTACTTAGAGTCAGGTTTTCCAGTCCAGTGTCTGATTCTAGGGCTAAGTGCTCATCCCCGTTTCTTGGCCTAGGGAGCCAGTGCTGTCCAAAGACATTTCTGTGGTCATGTGGCCAGTGTGACTATATGCCAAAGGCGCGAGGAACGCTGTTACCTTCCCACCAAAGTGGTACCTATTTATCTACTCGCAGTGGCATGCTTTCGAACTGTTAAATGGGCAGGAGCTGAGTTAAGGAACAGGAGCTCACCCGTTGTGGAGCACTCAGCTCTCGAACCGGGGCTGTCAGCTCACCATCTTTAACCACTGAGCCATTGCGTTACCTAGCGTAAAATCCATTAATCAAGACAGGATGTGAACCAAGTTATGGACAACCCTTCCATGTGTGTAGATAAGTATGTATGTAGAGCAAGTTTGGTCTAGGCACCAGGTCTCAACCCAAGTCTCCTGGTTAAGGCACCAGGCTAGAACCCAGGAGATTTACGTTGAAGTCCACAACTCTTAAAGTTGCCAGGGTTGGACATCCATGGTTTAAAGGAAGGTAGAGATGGAAGGATTGGAAGGGAAAAACTGCTAAACAAGATGAAATGGCAGCAAAGTCTTGAGAAGGATAAGCCGAAACTGAAAACAGCCATGTCTTCTGTTTGGTATAAGATGAGGCGGAAAGAAGCTTTGTCGGGTTTTCAATATTTTGTTATCGTTCCATAAATTAAGAGTCATGGAATCCTTCTGGTGTCTGTTTCCTGACCTGGCCTACCTTAAAAGGCTGAATAAGGACATACAAGAGAAGTAAAATTTGGGAGGCTGCTTCCATTGATGTGAGGTAGACGTTTAAATCGGCCTTCCCTTTGAAGACTCATTTGCCAATCATAACCTCTAAACCGCTTTATGTGGCTTGGTTCTCCACACTTTCAGGACCATCTTGTCTTGACTATCTTGAGAACCTATCAGGCTCAAGAGGAGATGCTTGTAGTCCCCATCGAAAGGAAGGAAGGAAGAAGGGAGGGTGGAGAAAGGAAGGGAGGGGAGGGGGAAGGGAGGGAGGCAGGAAGAAAGGAAGGAAAGAAGGAAGGAGGGGGGAAGGGAGGGAGGGATAGAGGGAGGGAGGAAGGAAGGAAAAAAAGAAAGAAGGAAAGAAGGAGGGGGAGGGAGGGAGGGAGGGAAGGAGAAAGGAAGGAAGAAGAAGGGAGGGAGGAAGGAGAAAGGAAGGGGGAGGTGGAAGGGAGGGAGGGAGAGAGGGAGGAAGGAAGGAAGGAAAGAAAGAAAGAAGGAAAGAAGGAGGGAGAGGGAGGGAGGGAGGGAAGGAGAAAGGAAGGAAGGAAGAAGGGAGGGAGGAGAAAGGAAGGGAGGGGAGGGGGAAGGGAGGAGCAGGCAAGAAAGGAAAGAGGAAGAAGGAAGAAAGGAGGGGAGAAGGGAGGGAGAAGGAGGAAGGAAGGAAAGAAGGAAAGAAAGAAAGAAAAGAAGGAGGGGGAGGGGAGGGAGGAGAAGAAGGAAAAAGGAAGGAAGGAAGGAAGGAATTGAAGGAAGGAAGACCTGAAACCTGGAAGTATTTTTTTTTCTTTAATGTCCCTGACACAGTGGAAGAGTTTCTTTCCAAACCCTGGTTATTTTGGACTATCATTGATTACTCTTCCAGAAGACGATGGAAAAGAATCCTCTTAGAAAGACGCACATGGGCACTCGTGAAGATGTCAAGTTGACTTTTTCTCCTTGTTTTGGATTTTATTCTAGCATAACTGCTATTTCATGCATTTATTCATTTGATGGAAGGGTTAGAGGACAGTGAAGTTATTTGTGATTGCTGTGAATTTTATGCTGCTTGTTCTGTAAACCGCCTTGAGTTGGTCTGACTGGGCAGTCCTCCTGTATATGTAACCCATCCATCAATCAACCTCCCTCCTGGAGGGCAGCCGGGGAAGCACCAGGCAAAGTCTGTTTATTGCTCTCTCGCTCTCTCTTTTAAATGATGCAAATGACAAGTTCAGACGTCAAGCTTACTGAATCATTTCCATTTCTGCTTGAGAGAATATAACACCTTTTGGCATTTTATATATGGCCTCACAATTAGAAGGAAGGAAGGAAGGAAGGAAGGAAGGAAGGAAGGAAGGAAGGAAGGAAGGAAGGATGGAAGGGAGGGGGAAGGGGAAAAGGAGAGGGGGTGGGAGGGTGGAAGGGAAGAAAGATGGGAGGGAGGAGAGGGAGGGAGGGTGGAAGGGAGGGAAGAAGGAAGGGAGATGGGAAGGAGAAAGGAGAGAGGGTGGAAGGGAGGGAGGAAGGAAGGAAAGAAGGAAGGAAGGAAGGAAGTTGGGTGAGAGGGAGGAAAGGAGGGAGAAAGAGGGAAAGGAGAGAGGGTAGGTGGATGGAAGGTAGGGAGGAAGAAGGAAGGAAAGGAGGTGGAGGGAGAAAGGAGAGAGTGTGGGAGGGTGGAAGGAAGGAAGGAAGAAAGGAAGATGGGTGGGAGGGGAGGAGGGGGAGGGGGAAAGGAGAGGATGGAGGGTGGAAGGTAGGGAGGTGGGAGGGAGAAAGGAGAGAGGGTGGGAGCAAGAAAGGAAGGGAGGGGGAGGGAGGAAGGAGAGAGGGAGGGAGATGGGAGGGAGAAAGGAGAGAGGGAGGGAGGGAGAGGAAGGAAGGAAGGAAGGAAGGAAGGAAGGAAGGAAGGAAGGAAGTTGGGTGGGAGGAGGAGGGAGGGAAGGAGGGAGATAGGGGGAAAGGAGAGAGGGTAGGTGGATGGAAGGTAGGGAGGAAGGAAGGAAGGAAGGAAAGGAGGTGGGAGGGAGAAAGGAAGATGGGTGGGAGGGAGGGAGGAGGGAGGGGGAAAGGAGAGGATGGGAGGGTGGAAGGTAGGGAGGTGGGAGGGAGAAAGGAGAGAGGGTGGGAGCAAGAAAGGAAGGGAGGGAGGGAGGAAGGAGAGAGGGAGGGAGATGGGAGGGAGAAAGGAGAGAGGGAGGGACGGAGAGGAAGGAAGGAAGGAAGGAAGGAAGGAAGGAAGGAAGGAAGGAAGGAAGAAGGAAGGAAGTTGGGTGGGAGGGAGGGAGGGAAGGAGGGAGATAGGGGGAAAGGAGAGAGGGTGGAAGGTAGGGAGGAAGGAAAATGATTGGGAGGGAGGGAGGATGGAAGGGAGGGAGTGAGAAGGGAAAAGAGGAGGAGAGCATAAGGAGGAGGGAGGGAGGATGAAAGAAGGAAAGAAGGAAGATCATTTCAGAGCCTTTCCTGTTTGCCTTGGCCCCTTTTTCTTTGCCCATTATAAAAAATATTCTATTTTCAATACGTTTTTCAATAGTACTTGAAATCGTAAGGAGGGTGTCAATAAAAGACCAAAAAATTCCCATCAGGAAAAGAATCCAGGTCATTTTGACACTCTTATTTATGTCTTCTTCCACCACAGCTGATTCTTTTCAACTTGATTTACTTTTTTTGTGAGCAAAAGAGAAGGACGTTATTTTTGTTTTCCAAGGGTGCAGGGTGGGGAGCGTCTTGTTTTTAATTATTGTTTGCTTTGGATTGTATAACAAGCATCCTGCTTTTGCTCAGGGAGAGGATTTGTGCCTTTTAAGCAGATCTCGGCTGCCGATTCCTCTCCAGGCATAAGTGGCAATTTAGTAAGAAATACCTGTCAGTGTCAGAATATATTTACTGCACGTTAGCTTTGAAGAACTCCAGGGTGTGTTTTCCTCTCTATAACTGGAGTTTTTTGCTTTTTGTAAAATGTAGCACATGAACTGCGGACAGTAAGCAGACTGCACCGACCAATTCACCTCTCCCAGAAATAAATTTTAAAAAATAAAGAAATATGCTGATAGAGGCAAGAAAAAAAACTTTCCCAAAAAAAAAGGGGGGGGAAGGAGGCAGGCTGGGAGAGAAGAGAAACTGACACCATCTCAAAGCCAATTCATCTGGCAGCTGACAAAGATTTAAGGCTACTGCCTTCATTGGGAGGAAGAACAGGTTAGCCTCTTTTTACACAACACACACATTTTAGAGAAATTGTATAAAGAGAAGAATAGATAATATAGAAATAATAGAGCATAGACTGAAGTGGGGGAATGGGGGGGGAGCTACGGTGACAACCCCCCTTCCTTACCCAAATAATCTTTAAAAAAAAAAAAAAGTAATAATAACCAAGAGCCTTGGTGGCACAGCAGACTAAAGTGCTTTAAGTAGCACCAGCTGCCTGCAATTACTGCAAGTTCAATTCTCACCAGGCTCAAGGTTGACTCAGCCTTCCATCCTTTCGAGGTAGGTAAAATGAGGACCCGGATTGTGGGGGCAATAAGCTGACTTTGTATAAAAAAGAACACCGCTTGGGGGGGGCCTGAAAGCCCTACTAAGCAGGTATATACAAAAGTATGAAGGCTATTGCTTAACGCATTGTAAGCCGCCCTGAGTCTCCGGAGAAGGGCGGCATATAAATCAAACCAATAAATAAATAAATAATAAGAAGAAAAACATTTTGTAAGATGCCAAATGATAGAAACAAGTATCTAATATCCTGATATAGCTGACAGGTATATAAAGCTTTTTACATTAAAGAGTATGCAATTCCATTGGGAATGAAGAATAATTAGAATAATTCTCCATGCAGGGGGAAAAAATTCATAATATAGGGCAGTGAGGGCTAACCTTTTGGCCGTTGCGTGCCAAAAGTGGGGAAGCCAGCAACCGGCTTAAATGGCTGAATTCCCACCACTGCCTGGATTACACAGTACTTATTGGTACAATAGACAAACCATACATTCACTTAACAACTACCTCAAAAAAGATTATAAAATGATGGGTGACCCCCTTAATGACTGGCACGATTTACGATCATAATTCCAGGTTCAATGATGGTCAAGGATGATAAGTCAAGGACTACCTGTACATCTTGGATTGTCCACCAATTAGTCCCCTTAGGAAAGCAGAGTCAAGAGGTGTCCCCTCTATCTGATAGTTAAGTTGGCATTTCACCCTGTTGTCAATTTCACCACCCCGTAGTATCAGAATAACAGATCCAGGCAATAATCCCTTAGTTTCACCAGGCCAGGAGGAAGCTCTCCAAATAAATTTTCTCTGCTTGTAGAAGCAACCTGCGTTGTCCCCCAGAGGTGTCCCATAAATAAAATTTGATGGAGCCATAGCTTTGAAACATTGCGTCTGACAGCATGAAGAAATCTCAGTTTCCCCAAATACTTATCATAAAAGCAGTTTGGGGAAGAGCCTGGTTTTTTTTGAAAGAAAATGGGATTTGGAAGAGAGGTTAAAGCACTCCTCATGGGTGGAGAAAGGAATCACAATGACGAAGTATAATGTCCAAGTAGATCCAGTGGTGGGATTCAGTGAGGGGTGGGTTCTACTTACCTTTATTACCGGTCCGCAATGGGTCCGCGCGCGCGTGCACTCTTCTGCACATGCGCAGAAGCAGTCTGATGACGTCGGGGTCGGTGGGCGGAGCCTCCCGCCGGTTTTACTACCGGTTCTATAGAACCGGTGCGAACCAGAGGCAACCCACCACTGGATTCAGCCTATTTGGACCGGTTCAGGTGAACCGGTAGCTCCGATGATCAGCTGAGAGGGAACCAGTTCACTCCGACGATCAGATGGGCCCGCCCACCTGCCCCTGCGCTATACTGACCTATATTTCCTTTGTTTGAAGTGCAGCTGATCAGCGCAGCAAAGCGGTTTTACTCACCGGGGCTGCAGTAGAAGGTAGGTTTTAGAGCTGTTTTCAAATGCACCGCGCACGCTCAGCGAACCAGTTGTTACACCGGTTGAATCCCACCACTGCGTAGATCTAACATTGCCGCTCATCTCGGAAACACACGCAAGTTAGCTAGACAATGAGAAATCCAGACAAATTGTGGTAGACAAGGAGGAAGGCAAAATATGTACCAAATTTTTCGGAGTATAAGGCGCACCTTTTTCCCCCCCTAAAAGGGGGTGAAAATTTAGGTGCATCTTCTACACCGAATGTAGCCCCGCCCACCCACTGGCCCCCACCCTTTGGCCTGTGCTTCGCAGCAGTTACCTCCTTGCAAGCAAACAGCAAGAAAAAAACAGCTCCTTTCAGCTTCAGCACAGCCTAATTAGCACAAGTTGATTGGATCAGCCTCCCGACTCTCAGCTGATTTACTCTGAGGGCTCTGCGCAGGGCTCTGCTGCTTGCTGCAAAGAGGTAAATTGCTGGAGCAGATTTTTTTTTCCCTTGTGCTAATCAAGCTATGCTGAAAAAGAAAAAGAAAGTAAAGCAGGCTGTTTGCTGCAATGAGGCAAAATTGCTCAGAGGCAGAGGGAGATTTCTTTTTCTTCTTTTCCTCACCAAAAAAGTTAGGTGCGTCTTATACTCCGGTGCGTCTTATACTCCGAAAAATACGGTATTTAATCTCAAAAGATAGGTAGTCATCAATTTACAATTCATTTAACAAGTGTTTGAAGTTACAAGTTAAAAGCAACTTAGCGCCATTTTTCACACAACTGTTGCAGCAGCACCCCCGTGGTCACGTGATCAAAATCCAGACATTTGGCAACGGATTCATATTTATGACGGTACCTGGGTCCTGAGGTCATATGATGACCGTTTGCGACCTTCTGACAAGCAAAGTCAATGAAGAAGCCAGATTCACTTAACAACCATGTTACTAACTTAGCAACTGCAGTGATTCACTTAACTGTGCCAAGAATGGTTATAATATGAGGCAAAACTCACTTTAATAACTGTCTTGCTTAGCATTGGGAATTTTGGCTCCTTTGTGGTCGCAATTCGAGGACTACCTGTAGAATTTAGTTTTTCTAATTCTTTTTTAACTTATTTATTCAGGGCTGTTGTGAGAGGTTTTGTACTACAGGTAGTCCTCGACCACAATTGAGCCCAAAATTTCTGTTGTTAAGTGAAACACTGTTTGTCTCACTTAAGCTCACTGTTAAGTGAGTTTTGCCCCATTTTACGACCTTTCTTGCCACAGTTGTTAAGCAAATTACCGTAGTTGATAAGTTAGTAACCTTATAAATCGAGGACTACCTGTATAGTAATTGAAGTTTGTTGTACTTTTTTTTCATATATTTCATTTATTTTTTATGTGTTCCTTATTTAAATGAAAATTATTATTACTATTAATCTCATTGACTTGTGCTCAAAATATATACCGGTAAGTAGTCCTCGACTTACAACAGTTCATTTAGTGACCGTTCGAAGTTACAACAACACTGAAAAAAAATGACTTACGACCGTTTTTTCAGAGTTACAACCTTTGCAGCATTCCCATGATCATGTGATCAAAATTCAAATGCTTGGCATCTGGTTCATACTTATGACGGTTGCTGTGTTCCAGGGTCATGTGATCACCTTTTGCAACCTCCTGAGTGTCGTGGCCCGCCAGCAGCCAGTGGAGCTGGCAGCAGACTCAGAAAGTGAGGAGGTTGGGGAGGAACATGGGCCAGTCCTGGAGTCTGGGGAGGGCTCTAATGAGTGCTCTGCGTCAGAGGCAGAGATGGAGCCAGAGCCGTCCGACAGTTATCAGCTGCCTTCGGAGTCGGACATCAGTGGGGCAGAAGAACAGCTGGAGCCTGTTCCCAATATTTACATTTCGCCAGCAGAGGGGGCTGACCATCAGACCAACCACCGTGAGAGGGTGGTGTGGACTTTAACCCCTTGGGCTGTGTTTGACACTGTATTGGTTCATTACTTCCCTCTTACCAGTAGAGGGGACTGACCATCAGACCAATCACTGTGAGAGGGTGGTTGGATCGTATCCCCCTTGAACTGTGTCAACTTGACAGGAGACTCTGCCCACTGTTGTGAGGGGACAGTGGACTTTGGACCTTGGATTTTGGATGCTCCTATTTTATTTGCTCCCCCCTGGACCTTTATTTCTCCATCTGGACCTTTGGGACATGGTCACTTATCCTCTTGTAGCAAAATGTACTCGGCAGCTGAGCTTCTTGTTCTGTGAGATTCCCCCCTCTCGCAGGATTGGCCCTCCACTCTATCGAGAGCCTACCTCGATGACGGGTTTTGGAACCCCGAGAGGTGGCATGCGGCGAAGAGGGGGCTGAGGGTTTTTTTAAAATTGTCACTAGCTAATCTTTTAAGGGGTTTTGGGTAGGGGCGGGTTGTTTGGCGAAGGAGAGGGAGGGTGATTTGTTGTGGGGGGGGGCAGGCCCAGCACAGGGTCCCATTAGGGGAGGTGCGGAGCGGGGAGTTGAGGGGGTTAGTGTTGGTATGGAGGAGGGCGATTCCATCAGGACTGTGAATGGGAGGGGCAGATATGATGGGAGCAGGGGGCCACATCGTGTTGTGGGAGCACACGCCCGCTGTTGTTCCACTTAACAACTGGCAAGAAAAGTCATAAAATGGGGCAAAACTCACTCAACAAATATTTCACTTAACAACAGACATTTGGGGCTCCATTGGGGTTGTAAGTTGAAGACTACCTGTATATGTATATATATGTACACCATATTCTTTCCATTTATCAGGCAGTTTAGCTCAAGCTGTTCCTGAGATTCCCCGCAGTGCAAAATAAGTTTATTGTTTTACTGCAACGCTGGGGAAGTCACAGGTGTTAGAAAAACTATGGAGATCCAGATGCTGGCTGCCAAGAATAATCAAGATTGAAGAAACGGGGTGGAAAAAAAGGTGAAAAGAGGTGTGATTGTTCAGCTGTTCTAAGAACCTGCTGATGCCTGGTGGTCACATCTGATATTGGAGATTCCCTAGACATCTCTCCTTGCAGAGAACTCTGGAATTTCCCAGGATCTGGTCGTGACCAACTACCAAAAGGATTTTAGGATTTAATGGGTTCTAAAGCATGTGATTCAGAAATATCTTGCAAAGTATGCTAAAAAAAAACCCGTCAAGGTAGAGCTCTTCCTGTTTTTTTAAATATACAAAGAGGCAGTTTGTTCTAGCGGTTAAAGCACTAAGCTAGGAAGCAGGAGACCACGAGTTCAAATTCCACATTAGCCATGAAAGCCGGCTGGGTGACTTTGGGCCAATCACCAGGAGATGGGGAGTTCTAGTCCCGCCTTAGGCATGAAACCCAGCTGGGTGACTTTGGGCCAATCACCAGGAGATGGGGAGTTCTAGTCCCGCCTTAGGCATGAAAGCCAGCTGGGTGACTTTGGGCCAATCACCAGGAGATGGGGAGTTCTAGTCCCGCCTTAGGCATGAAAGCCAGCTGGGTGACTTTGGGCCAATCACCAGGAGATGGGGAGTTCTAGTCCCGCCTTAGGCATGAAAGCCAGCTGGGTGACTTTGGGCCAATCACCAGGAGATGGGGAGTTCTAGTCCCGCTTAGGCATGAAAGCCAGCTGGGTGACTTTGGGCCAATCACCAGGAGATGGGGAGTTCTAGTCCCGCCTTAGGCATGAAACCCAGCTGGGTGACTTTGGGCCAATCACCAGGAGATGGGGTGTTCTAGTCCCGCCTTAGGCATGAAAGCGAGCTTGGTGACTTTGGGCCAATCACCAGGAGATGGGGAGTTCTAGTCCCGCCTTAGGCATGAAACCCAGCTGGGTGACTTTGGGCCAATCACCAGGAGATGGGGAGTTCTAGTCCCGCCTTAGGCATGAAAGCCAGCTGGGTGACTTTGGGCCAGCCACACTCTCTCTCAGCCCAACCCACCTCTTAGGGTTGTTGTGGGGAAAATAGGAGGATGAAAGTGTTGGATATGTTTGCTGCCTTAAGTTATTTGTAAAATAATAAAGGCGACATATACATGATTAATAAAAAATAAACAATTTGATGTACACAGGAGGAGAGATTAAAACATCTGGGGTGATACACAGAATATTCTAAAGCAACTGTATTTTTGGCAGAGCTATGCAATTCAGTTAAACCTGGGCTAAAATGAGATGATATCTTTTGTTGTTTTTGTGATTTAAATAAATCCTTTCCCAGCTTTTGATTCTGAAACCCGGCATAAATTATATTTCCGCTATTTGTTGCTACTTCCACTCGAAATACTTCACATCGTCCTGATACCAGGGCTAAGCAGACAAATGTATTTTCTGGAATTCTGATATTGGCAAGATTACCAAGAGGAAACGGGAAATTGTCTGAGCAGCAGAAAGCAATTTATACTCACAGTCTGCCAACACCCGCATTGGATTTAGAAGACCAGTGCGGAAGTCTAGTCTTGTTCTAAACTTCGGAGAATTTGTGCAGTTCCTAATGAGCCTCTTAAGACAGAGGCCTTCAAACTTGCCAGCTTTAAGACTTGTGGACTTCAACTCTCAGAATTCTCCAGCCAGCATAGCCACAAGTCTTAAAGCTGCCAAGTTTGAAGACCTCTGCTCAGTGGTGGGATTCAGCCAGTTCGCACCACTTTGGCTCATATTTAATTGGTTGTCCACCATGTGACCTTAATAATATCCCTCCATTGATGTAGCCTAGGATTACATTGGCCTTTTTGGCAGCTGTAGCACATTGCTGGCTCATATTTAAGTGGTTGTTCACTAAGACTCCAAGATCCCACTCCCAAATTCTGGGAGTTGAAGTCCACACATCTTAAGATTGCCAAAATTGAGAAATACTGCCCTACTTCACACTTCCCACCATGCAGATGTAGTTCCATTGAGGACTACACATTGAGTGTGCTTGGTCAGACAGTTATGAACCCATCTGGTGGTGATACTCTCTATCCTACATTTTTCTATCTTACCAAGAAGTAAGATAGTCTACTTTCTCAAATGCCTTACTGACGTCCAAGTAAACTTAAACCCACAACTCTCTCCCCTGGTACTGTTGACAAAGCGAGGAGAACCTGTGGCTTAGAGGTTAATACATCTACCTAATATGCAAGCAGCCCAGGTTCGAATCCCAGAAGGGTATGTCTAGCTGATGAGAGCTAAATAGCTTGAAATAGATCTATACTAGTCTCCCATTATTTCTTTGTCAGAAAATATAAATTTAACACAAAATAGTTTGTCATGAAAGCGACTACCTGCGAAGGCTCCTAGATTGGGGCTGAAAGGTGAAAAGGAAGCCGTATGCTCCTTCCCATATTTGAGTAGACCAGGTTGACCTGATAGAAAAAACACTTGAATCCACAACATTTCCCTGGTCCATTAATTTAGTCATTTTGTTCAATAAGGTTTGTCTGGCATGATCTGTTTTTGACAAACCCAAGTTGGCCTCCAGCAAAAATAATTTTGCTAGTGTCTAGGTGTTTGCAGATCCATTGCTTGGTTATCCTTTCCAGAATCTTTCCAGGTATTGATGTCAAGCTGATTGATCTGTAGCTTCCTGGATCTATTTTTTCCCCTTTTTTTGAAAATGGGAGCCACATCAGCTCTTTTCAAGTCCTCTGGTAGTCCCTGGTGCTCCAGGATCTTTGAAAAATATGGTTCAGTGTAGGGGTGAAATCCAGCAGGTTCTGACAGGTTCTGAAGAACCGGAAGCGAAAAGTTTGGAGAACCGGCAAATACCACCTCTGGCTGATCCCAGAGTGGGGTGGGAATGGGGATTTTGCAGTATCTGTTGTGACCCAGGCCCAAGTAGTTAGTATTAATTACAAACAGTTCGAAAACAAACAGACTTTATTAAAACAGCTGAGAATTAACTCATTCTCAGCGTAGTCCAAACTAAATTAAAGCAAATTCTTCAAAACACTATTCCTCAGTTTATCACTGACCTTGGGATAATTAGGCAAACTGCCAAAGGCTTTTCTTGGCAAAAGTTCAGAAGCAGAAGACACTGACAAGAAATGAATACAATGAAACAAAAAGCAATTCTCTCAACGTTGTTTTCCGGCAAAGAAGCCAAGAGCGGTTGCTGGTCTTTTAAGCCTTATGGGAGGGGCCAATCATCTTTTGTCCTCTCTGTTTTAGCTGCTCCTGCCTTCTGGCAACTCTTCTCATACGTCCACTAGAAACAGGCTCCTCCTGTTCCTCTGCCTCTCTACTGTCAGCCTCTGGAGACTCCGAAGTCCGCACACCACCCCCCCAATGGCCCTGGCCCCATCTCTGTCTCCGATGCAGAGCCCTCATCCAGGCCTTCCCCAGCCTCCAGGACTGGCCCATATTCTTCCTCAGCCTCATCGCTGTCCGACTCTGCTGCCAGCTCTGCAGGCTGCTGACGGACCACAACAGTATCCTTCCCCTGGAGTAGGGTGGGAATGGAGATTTTGCAGTATCCTTCCCCTGCCATGCCCACCAAGCCACACCCACCAAGCCACACCATGCCCACCAAGCTACGTCCACAGAACCGGTAGTAAAAAATTTGGATTTCACCACTGGTTCAGAGGTTCCAAAATTATATCTGCCAACTCCTTTAGAACTCAGGGATGTAACCAGAGGTGGAATTCACATACTGTAGCAACCGATTCTCTCAGCACCGGAAATGTGAGTGTGCACACACACTCACTTTGCTTGCTCATGCACTATCCGCACATGCATGCGATGTCACAAAACATGGCAATTCACTCGCGTGCACCGTCCGCACAAGCATGCGACATCAAACAACACAGAATTTCGCTCACGCACACCATCCGCGCATGCATGCAGTGTCAAAAACACAGCGATATCGGACGGGATAGTGCCTGGGAGAGTGGGTGGGGATGGGCCCATCCGCAGTTCACCACTACCGGTTTACCTAAACCGGCTGAATACTGATTTACCCAAACCGGCTGAATACAAACTCTAGATGTAACCCATCTGTGATTTGAATTCGTCTAGAGTGGATAGGTGTGATCTATGTAAAGACTGGCAGAATGAAACACAGAGGAATCTGGAATATTAAAAACAGAGCACGAATCCTGCACAGGGAAGGCAATAGAGGTAGCGCTCAACTTACAACAATTCGTTTAGCGACTGTCTGAAGTTGCAACGACACTGTAAAAAAGGACATCTGACCATTTGTTTTACACTTATGACCGTTGCAGCATCCCCATGGTCACGTGATCAAAATTCAGACACTTGGCAGCAGACTCACATTTATGACGGGGGTCCTAGGTTCCCCTTTTGTGACCTTTTGACAGGCAGAGTCAATAGGGAAGCCAGACTCACTTCACAACCCTGTTACTCATTAACAAGTACAGAGTTTCACTTAACAACTGTGGAGAGAAAGGTCGCAAAATGGGACCAAACTCACTTTAACAACTGTCTCACTTAGTAACAGAAATGTTGGGCTCCATTGTGGTCGTAAGGTTGAGGGCTACCTATATTCCTTTCTTTTTCCCTCTGTAGGAAGTTAGCACCCGCCTCTCTCCTAGAAGAATGAAATATTCTAGGAAATATTAAAAAGGCAGAATATTATATTTCCCTGGATGAGAAATGGAGAAACATGTTTTTTTAAGGCAGGAAGCAGGCTCACTCTTAATAGCCCCACCTTCCCCAATAGCCCACAGCAGATGTCAGCACTTAAGAGATAAAGAGATGGCTAGGTCTATTCATAAGCAAATACCCTCACCCAAGATCCAAGAAAGGTAGGATTAGCCCTCAGCCATAATAGGAATTGCCCAAAGCCCCTTCATTACATCACCCAGCAAGATTCAACCAAGCCTGGGACTCAAGACAACTTACAAAGTTACCCCTGCATGGCGCCATGGGAGTCTAACAACCAATCAGAATACCTGCCCTTACACGGGAACAGGAAGCTCTAAGGCGGGGTCCAACAGAGGATATAAATCTCTCTGAGTGTGTCACCCATGTGCTGGATTGCCCAGGACCTCAAACCATGTGGTCCTGTCCACCATTAAACCATCTTTCCAATCAGCCTCCATGTTTCCAGTGTCTTTCTCCCCACTTGGAACCGAACCCAGATGGACATTCCTTCCAACACCTCTAAAAGAGCTTGCAAAATTTATTTGCTTCCCAAAAAGCTGGAAAAGGCCTGCTTTATTCAAGAGCCATAAAGGCTTTTTTGTAAGGCCTGATTTAGTCAGTTTTATTTTTCAGACATAGAAGGGGGTCCAGAGTCAATCCCAGCCTGTTTCGGAAAATGTCTCTCAGGACCTTGGTTTTTTTTCCATTCTCTTGACAACAATTGCCTGTCTGGATTTGCTTTATCTGCACTCCATCCGCAGCATTTTCTCCAAAGCAAAGCAGAAAAGGGACTCTCGGAGTAACAAGCTGCAGCTGCTCTGAGCCCCTTTTTCGTGGGTGTCATCATGATAAACCAACCCAAAGCAAGCCGGTGAGCTCATTTGCACACGTGGGTCAGCCACCTCTCCCCCCCCCCCCCCATCCCGATTTCCAAGATGTGCGTTTTGGATTGGGGATTAGCAATCCACCGAGCTTCGTCATGCTGAAATAACTCCGGTAAATCGAAGAGATTTCTTGTGGAATTAATTGGCCACTGAAGATGGCCGAGGGTGCCAGGTTTCTCCATCGAATGTAAAAGGAACATTTATTTGTTCTCTAAGTGTTCCAGTGCCAAGTTTTGCAAAAACCCCAACGAGGACAATTTGGGATCCTACCACGGCCCTGTGGTTTGATCCCTGATTAAAATAAAGTCTAGAAAACGAGGGCTGCTCTTTTAATAAAATAAAACATGCTTTTTTTTTTTTCAAAAGGAAAAAAGAAACATTCAGGTGGTCTGATGGTTCCCTAGTCATTTTTCCCCGAGGTTGATGAGAGCAACAGGCAGAAAAAAGAAGTTTAAAGTGTTTTCCTACATACTTGAGCGTGATACCTGGCTGTTTATCTTAGGGCTGAACCAGCCAGGAAAAATTCAACTTGTTCTTATACTTTCGAAAGCCTTTTGAGTTATGAAGTGCTGCCATTGATGTATGCGTTCTTTTATTTTTCTGGATTGTTACCATGGTTGTTTTAATGTGTTCCATGGTGCTTGTTTATCTTAAAGCGTTTTGTCATTGTATGGATGTTTCCGTGCGTTTGATAACTTCTGTAAATGGCTGAGAATCTTTCCACTGGGGAGAGGAGTAATCCGGGAAATCAATTCAAATTAAATATTTGATAACAAGAAACCTTGCAAGTTTTGAGCACTGGTATCTGATCTCTTTTAACCACAAAGAAACATGATCGGTTTCTTTCTTTCTTTCTTTCTTTCTTTCTTTCTTTCTTTCTTTCTTTTTCTTCTCCTCCTCTTCTTCTCCTTCTCCTTCTTCTTTTCTTCCTCCTCCTTCTCTTCCTCCTCTTCTTCTCCCCCTTTTCATTCTTCTCATCCTCTTTGTTGCAATATTTTCAGGATCAGACTCAATAAAGATAATAGGAGTTAGAGCTTTAAATATATTTCTTTTTAATTATGATAGGCATTCTATATTCACTGAATATTCAAGGTAGAAGCGACGAGAATGGTGAGGGTGGCTCCTTATATATACAAGGGGTGGAGCTAGGAATGGGAGTGGTAAGTTATGAATACATTAAAGTCCAAAGAATAAGTTAACCTCTGATGTTCCATATATACATTATTTACACATTGGAGAATAAGGCATTTACATCTGACAAATCCCCCTCTAAATGCCGGTTCGTTACACAACATCAATTACATTCTGATTCAGGACAATATAATACATATAATTTAGAAGTTAAATATTTGTGTTGTTTAGAAGGTAAGGGTTTTGTTAATATGTCAGCTAATTGTTCAGAAGTATCGCAATGTATTGCTTTAATGAATCCGTCTTGAGACAGTTGTCTCACATGCTTAAACTTTATATCAATATGCCTGGACCTTTGTCCAATTGCATCGGATCTGGATATTTCAATGGCCGCTTTATTGTCTTCATGCATAATAAATGGTAAAGTGGGTTTCTTCCAAACATCAGTGATCAGATCATTGAACCATACAAGGTTATTTGCAGCCTTGGACAAACAAACATATTCCGCTTCTGTAGTAGAAGTGGCTACTAGTTCTTGTTTACCAGTATACCAGTAAACTGGACAATCATTCAATAGAAAAACATAACCAGAAGTGCTCTTTCTGCATGATGTATCACCAGCCCAATCTGCATCAGCATAACAAGTAATTTTTGGTTCTCTGTCATTATTGGGTTCCAACATTAAACAAAAATCTAATGTACCCTTCAGATATCTTAGAATTCTTTTGACAGCTTCCCAATGATACAAGGTTGGTTTACTAACATATCTTGACAATAGATTGAGAGGTAATGCAATATCTGGCCTAGTCCAATTAGATATATAAAGGAGCGAACCTATAACTGATCTGTAAAATGTGTTGTCTTTAAACTCAGGGGAAGATTCATCAGTGTTTCTAAGAAAATCAGTTTGCATAGGGGTGTCACAGGTTTTGGCATTATTTAAGTTACATTTGTTTAGGAGTTCGATGATTTTATCTTTCTGTGTAAGTTTGAATCCCCTTTTAGTTTTGTTAATTTGCACACCAAGGTATTTATTCACTTTACCCAGAGATTTCAGTGAGAAGTGTTCATTTAACTTATTTACAAAGATTTCCCTGCTCTCTTTATGCTTTCCAATGTATAAAATATCGTCCACGTAAATTAATACAAATTCAATATGATCATTACTCTTTTTTACAAAGAAACAGTTATCAGCAGTGGTGGCGTTGAAATCCATGGTCTTAAGTACTTTTACCAAGCAATCGTACCATCTTTTGCCGGATTGCTTTAATCCGTACAGACTCTTATTTAATAACCAAATTTCGTTCTTGTTAGTGTATTGACTGTGTGGTGCTCTTACATATATTTCCTTATCTAATTTTGCATGTAAGTATGCGGTCTGTATGTCATATTGGAATACGTCCAGATTGAGTGCAGATGCTACTACAAGGGCTGTTTTGACACTCTCTGTTCTCACTGTGGGTGAATATGTATCAGTATAGTCTTCTGGATATTTTTGTGCATAGCCTTGTGCAACTAGTCTAGCCTTGTATAAGGTATTGCCTCCTTCTAAGTTCTTAATTTTATAAATCCACCTGGTACCTATAATTGTTTTATCCTTAGGTGCGATCGCAGGTGTGAATACATTTAATCCTTGTAAACTTTCCATCTCTTTTTCCATAGCTAGTTCCCATTTTTCTCTTTCTTCATGTGGAAGTTTCAATACTTCTTCATATGTATTAGGTGTTATTTGTTCTCCATTCATATGCATTACGTAATCTTTGTATTTATTTGGTATTTGGTTTCTATTGTTTCTAATAGTTCTTTCAGGCTTGCTATGGTTATCATGCAAATATCTAGCTTCCTTTTTTGTTAATGTGTCTGTCTTTATTTTATGCTGACTATTAGTCCAAGTTTTGGTTTTGTTCTTACTTTTGTTAATATTTTGATTTTCTGTTGTTCCTTCCTCGCAAGATATCGTATCTTTACATTTATTAGGAAATATTTCATTAAGGTGCAATTTTGACCAATTGGCCTGTTCATGGAACACAGCTGTTCTGGATACTATAAATTTGTTATTACTATCAATAAATCTGTACCCTTTGGTTCCAGTTTCGTATCCCATGAATCTTAATCTCCTGGATACGTTTTCTCCCTTTCTCCTCAATTGTTTAGGTATGTGTACGTCTGCAGTGACTCCAAATATGTGCATGTGTGATAATTTGGGTTTTCTATTGTACATCACCTCATATGGTGTCTTATTCACAATACTGGACCAGGTTCTATTTTGAGTGTAATTCGAATAATGTAATGCCTCTGACCAAAATTGTTTGCCTAAACCAGCATCCTCTAATGTGCACCTAATCATGGTTTGTAGTGTGGAATTTTTCCTCTCTGCAACTCCATTTTGAAATGCAGAAAAAGGATTGGACGTGAAATGTAACATTCCTCTATCCTTTAACCATTGGGAGAATTCTTTAGACATGAACTCACATCCCCTATCTGTCATAATTTGCTTTATTCTGATATTATGTTGTGTTTCTATACGTTTGTAGAATTCCTTAAATTTCTGAAATGTTTCATCCTTGTGCTTTAATGTGTAAACAAAACCATATCGGCTGTAGTCATCCACTATTGTTAGGAAGTAACGTTTTCTATAGGTAATTGAGGGACTTAATGGACCAACTAAGTCCATATGTACCAAATCAAAAATATTGTTAGTTGATCTGTTAGATTTTTTTGGTCTGGGACTGGTTTTTAGTTTGGTGGATTTACATACTGAGCATTCCAAATAATTTTCACAATTTTTTATTTTGACACCTTCTGCGTGTTCAGTCATTTTTTGTACTACAGGAAAGCTTGCATGTCCTAACTTCCTGTGTAAGATGTGAGCACACTCATCATGAATTGGTTTACCTATTTTTGGTTTCTTTTCCTTGTATGTATTTTTGTGATCATGAGTTATTCTACACTCATCATTGTCACTGTTACTGACATTTTCATCATCTGCTTCAATACAATCTTCCATATTTGAATCAATGTTATGTAAACATCTTTCTTTAGTTATCAGATAGGGTAGACCTCCTTTTATCATTACAGTACCTACATTTGTTTTGTTCTTTTCTATAGTTGCTTTCCCCTTTGAGAAAACTATATTGATATCAGATTCTCTGCTTAATTTTATGGCACTTAGTATGTTGTGAGGTATTTCTGGGATTAATAATACCCCCTCTATTTTCCCTAGACCAGGCAAGGTCACATTTCCTTTGCCTAGTACTTGAACCTTTTCTTGATTAGCTACCTTTATCACAAACTTATCTTCTATAAATGAAGATAATATACTTTTGTTGTTGGTGGTGTGATTTGTTGCACCAGAATCAATAAGCCAATTGTTATTCTCATCCTGTTGTGTTCTGGTGCTGTCTTGTTTATTTAGCCCATTCAGTGACCCAGATTTCCTCTCTTTTGAATTTTCTCTACCCCCTCTACCTTCTTTGTAATTTGGTGGACTTCTATATTTGTGTCTATCTGTGGAAGATTGTCTGTAATTATATTTGCTCCTATATTCTGGTCTATGTCTCTCTCTTGAGACTTTGGGGCAGTCTCTTCTACTATGTTCCCTGGATCCACAATTGTAGCATCTAAAGGCCTCATTATGTTTATCTTGAAAGACTACTTTCCTAAAAGGTTTGTGGTCTGTTTGGTTACTGGATCGATTTTTTCTTGAATTGTCTTCTGCTATCAATTTGTTAGATAGACTTTCTATGGATAAATATCCCAAATTAATGGTATCTAAGTGTGACATAAAGCTATCCCATGATGGATCAAGTGAATTGATAATAACACTTTTCATTGTTTGATCTGAAATCACTTCCCCCCTCAATTGTAGCTCAGCTCTTATTTTGTTTAGATTTATCAAATGCTCACTTATAGAAACCCCTGGTTTTACTCTAGAGGAAAAGAAATCCTTAGACATTCTTGTGGTTGTAGCTACGCTATCGCTGTGAAATAGATTAAACATGCATTGAATTATTTCTGATACAGTTAGGTTTGGTTTGATGCTATGATACATTGCAGGAGACACGCTAGATATTATTATGAAAAATGCTCTATGATGTAAACAATCTATTTTTAAAGTCCAAGGTCTTCTTGGAGGGCTAGTTATAAAGAATAGTAAATTTTCTTTCATGAAAATAACCTGAAGCTGTTGGTACCACTCTTGTAAATTAATGCCATCAATTCTAAGTTTTGGGAAGTCACTGGGTAAGTTACCTACATTATTCTGTCCATTACTTACAACCTGGGGCAGTCCGTGATCTCTCAAGTGCAGGAAATTACAGAACGGCATTGGGATGCTTGCAATGAGTCTGCGCGGTTCTCTGGCCAGTTCAAGTCCTTCTGGGTCGTCTACGTAGTTTCGCACATGCGCGTTGCTCATTTCTTCTTTGGTGGCGTCGTGGAAGGTTCTCTCCCTTTCAGCTCTCTCGATCCGCTCCTCCTCAGATGAGTCGGTCTCTGGCTCGGTTTTTGGGGTTCTGGTGGTGGCGACGGTTCTTTTCTTCTTTTTGTGTGCGTTGGTATTCGATCTTGTCTGTGGTGTAGGGCGAAATCGGCATGGCTCTCTGGGCTCGGGCGTCGTCGCTTTCGAAGTCAGGATGGGAGCGTGCAGGTCTTGAGTCGCCGGTTTGATTTCTTGCTTCTTCGTAGATGTCTTGGTAATTTTCAGTCTTGGCCCAAAAGCAGCAAAGAGCGTTTTCATTGCTGATTTTACTTGAGATTTTGTTAAATCGTCTTCACTTTCTGATTTTGGATCATCTGAAGAGTTTGAGACTTCTTTCTCACTTTCTTCGTCTGATAGTGTTTTTCGCGCCAGAAATTTTGAACTGAGCGTTTTGATTGGCTCTGCTCCATTCTCTTTTGAAGTTCGTTGAAACCAAGATGGCTGCCATTCAAAATTTCGCGCGGGATCACATCTTTTCTTTTTAACAACTATTTTCTCAGTAGTCATCTCACTTACGGTTTTTTGATCTTTGGGTTTTTCTTTAATGACGTTTTTCTCTCTCGCTGCTCCGCTGTTCTTCAGCATCTCCTGGAGGTCCGCGATGAGACTTTCATCATTCTTTTGGCTTTTTAGTATCTTTAATATCTCCGACCTGAGTTCGTTATTTTCTATTTCGATTTCTTTCTGGTCATTATTTTCACTCATTAGTTCTTCTTCTTCAGTGGTGTATTCTTCGGATTCTCTCGAAATCGCATTGGTGGATTCGTTGATCATCTCTTGATCAGTTTCTATTTCTTTGCTGTAGGCCCTGGTGTTGGGCCTATCTTTCTTGGACATTTTTAATTACTTATTGAGTCAATTAACCATCCTCTGCTACCAGCTTGTTGCAATATTTTCAGGATCAGACTCAATAAAGATAATAGGAGTTAGAGCTTTAAATATATTTCTTTTTAATTATGATAGGCATTCTATATTCACTGAATATTCAAGGTAGAAGCGACGAGAATGGTGAGGGTGGCTCCTTATATATACAAGGGGTGGAGCTAGGAATGGGAGTGGTAAGTTATGAATACATTAAAGTCCAAAGAATAAGTTAACCTCTGATGTTCCATATATACATTATTTACACATTGGAGAATAAGGCATTTACATCTGACACTCTTCCTTCTCCTCCTCCTCTTCTTGCTCCTTCTTCTTCCTCCTCCTCCTCTTCTTCTCCTCCTTCTCATTCTTCTTCTCTTCCTCTTTCTCATTCTTCTTCCTCCTCCTCTCCTCCTCCTCCTCCTCTTCCTCCTCCTTCTTTTTCTTCCTCCTCCTCTTCTTCTTCTCCTCCTCCTCCTCCTTCTTCCTCCCCCTTCTCGTTCTCCTCCTCCTCCTCCCATTATGTCATGCATTTTTGGGTACAAAGGACAAAGAAAAATTTTAAAAGTTAAATATCAGTAGACTCTTTCCCATTTCCACCTAGCTTGCCAGGACCACATCTTTTTTTCTGTTATGTTCCCCATGAAACTGCCTTCATCGTGTCCGCAGCCTTGGAGATAGATTTAAGATCCACACCAGTCTCAGAGTAGTATCGCTAGACTTTGCCCAAGAACATTCAAGGTTTGGGACTTGCTCAATGTGTAGGAAAGTTGGAAAGACTGGGAAGAAAGTTGAAGGAGAACTGGAATCTGTAACAGGGACAGCACTTTTCAGGCAGGTTTTCTCTTCAGTTTGAGGTTGGATGGAGAGCAAGCCAAGATACTGCAGTAGAGATCGGCCACATCTCAGTTCAATAGAGTTTAGAGATCCACAAGAACATCCCCAAACTGCTCAGTCAGCCATAGACACCTAAACACTAGCAGGGAGAACATATACCTATGCATACATTAAAAATGTGCATGCGTGTGCAGATTTACAGTTTATATTAATTCATGATGTTTTTCTGCTTGGTTGCAAACCATCATGAGATCCAGTTTGTAACATTTTCCTTGGAGGCACTGCCGGTTTTTTTTTTTTTGCTCACTGATTAGAGATGATGAGAAGAACCTGCAATAGTTCAGAGCTATTAGTTCCAGCTGCCATAACTCTAATTCACACTATATATTGGGAAGAATGCTAGCTCTTGTCATTCAGAAAAGTTGGAAGATCATAGTCCTCTGTCCTTCCCCAACACTGGTCCCACCATTGTGGTCCTGCCAGGGGTGGGTTCTAAATTTTTTTTACTACCGGTTCTGTGGGCGTGGCTTGATGGTCATGTGACAATTCTTTAGGATTTAGCAGAGGTACTGGTCTACCAGGCTTTTAACTGTTTGCAGAGCTGTACCGGTCTACCCATTTATTTTTGGAGGCACCGGTCTACCGATTTGTTTTTGGAGGCACCGGTCTACTCATTTGGTTTTGGAGGCACCGGTCTACCACCACACTGCCTTTTAACACTGATCAGCTGTAGGGCAGCCTTTTGAAGCCCCATGTAAGAGTTTAAACAGTTTTTTCCTTCTAGCCGATCAGCTGGGACTCGGGAGGCAGCGAAAAATTGAGGGCGGAGCCAAATAAAAGGTAAGAATAACACGGGGTGGGGCAGGAGGGCCCAACTCCCGAACAAAGAGAACCGGTTTGGTGACGTCATATCATTACTGCTACCGGCTCGGCCGAACCGGGCCAAACCAGGAAGAACCCACCACTGGGTCCTGCTTTCCAATTGATCTCTATTGCAGCACATTTAACCATCCTTTAACCCAGGTGTGTCAAACTCAATTTCATTGAGGGCCGCATCAGGGCTGTGGCTGTGGTTGATCAGGGGGGGGTAGGGGGAGCATAGCCAACTGAGTGGATGTGGCCAACTGGGTGGGCGTGGCCAGCTTGACACCACTCCCTTCACACTGGGTTGACCAGGCCGAAGCCACGCTGGCCCGATGTTTCTTCTTCGCATTGGGTAAACTGGGCCGAAGCCACGCGGGTAGACCAGGTCGAAGCAACGCAAGCTGGCCCCTTGCATTTTCCAGGATGGCCTCGCGGGCCTGATCCAACTGCATTGTGGGCTGAATCCAGCCCACAGGCCTTGTGTTTTCCACCCTTGCTTTAACCATTTGCCCTGCTGGAATGGGACAACTTGCCATGGCCATTTCGCCAGAGCCAACTTGCTGTGGCCATCTCTCCAAGGCCAACCTCACAGTGGCCATCTCACCACAGAAAAATCACCACAGGACAAATTGCTGTGGCCAACGCATTGTGAGGTAACTCGCCACAGGACAATTCCACACAGGATAATTCAATGTGATAAATATCTGCCACTGTTTCTTCGACATTGTTTTAAATTTTAAATTTGTTTTAAAAAAATAAGGGTGTTTTAATTTGTTTGGGCCAAATTATTTAATGTGTTTTTACACTGCTTTTTAAATTTTATATTATGCGTGTTTTATCTTTTGGCTGTTCACCGCCCTGAGTCCTTCAGGAGTAGGGCAGTATATAAATCCAAAATAAAGTAAAGTAAAAGTAAAGTTTCCATTGACAAAAAAGTAATGTAGAAGAAACAGTGGCAGGTAACATTTATCACATTGAGTTATCCCATGTGGATTGTCCCACAGCAAGTTGGCCACGCTGGGTTGGCCATGGCAAGATGGTCGTGATGAGTTGGACACAGCAAGATGGCTGCAACGAGTTGCCTACAGCGAGATGGCCATGGCAAAATGGCCACGTCGAGTTGTCATAGACCAGGGATGTCAAACTCATGCCCCACGGGCCGGATGCGTCACGCGCTGGCCACCCCCACCCCCGGTTTAGCGAAGGGGGAAAAGTCACGATATGTCATGTGATGACATGACACCACGAGTTTGACACCCCTGTCCTAGACCCTTTGCATAGGCCTCTGCAGCTAGGCAAGAGAAGCCAATGAATGAAATAGGCCTGGTGATGACAAGATACAAACTCCACGCCTTTTCTGCTTGCATTGCAAGAAATGTACAAAATCATGTTTAACGGCATTTCACTTTGCTGCAAACCTTTGAGAACACATTCTTTGAACTATATTTAATAAGACTAAATTACCTTTATGAAATGGAATAAACCCGGATGATTTGTGATTTAAATCAGGGATGCACTGAAAGTGGAATGTGGACTGAAATTTTTCAAAGCGAAGGATTATAAAGAGGATCTTCAGTATGGCCCAGTGTTCCTTGTTGTTCTTATTTATCCAGAGACTCGGCACACTTCAAACAAATTTCCAAGCTCAAAGCTTCATTTTCTCATACACTAATACACATGTATACATACCAAAATCAATCCAGGTGATTCAACTCTCTAAAATTCCAGAAGGAATGAAGGATGCCCAGCCTACATGATACCTCCTTCTATGACAGGGGTGTCAAACTCGTGTCGTCATGGCTGTGTCACATGACATATTATCGGGACTTTTTCCCCCTTCGCTAAACCTGGGTGATGCATCCAACCCGCGGGCTGGGAGTTTGACAGCCCTATTCTATATAGACTCTGGAAAGAATGCAGGCAAGAGCAAAAAGATGTTTAGGAGGCTGGAGGCTAAAATATATGAAGAACGGTTGCAGGAACTGGGTATGTCTAGTTTAAAGAAAAGAAGGACTAGGAGAGACATGACAGCAGTGTTCCGATATCTCAGGGGTTGCCACAAAGAAGAGGGAGTCAAACTATTCTCCAAAGCACCTGAGGGTAGAACAAGAAGCAATGGGTGGAAACTAATCAAGGAGAGAAGCAACTTAGAACTAAGAAGAAATTTCTTGATAGTGAGAACAATTAATCAATGGAACAGCTTGTGTCTAGAAGTTGTGGATGCTTGAACACTGGAGGTTTTTAAGATGAGATCGGACAGCCATTTGTCTGAAATTGTATAGTACTTTGATGGCGAACCTATGGCACGCATGCCCGAAGTGGCACACGGAGCCATGTTGCCTGATATGTGCGGCGCACCTGTTCCTCTTCTGGGTTTCTGGCGTGCATGCACATGTGACTATCAGCTGGCCTTCGAGCGTGCGGCAGTGCCAGAAACTGGAAGAACTGGTCTTCCATTTTCCAGTGTGAGCATGCACGCCGACCAGCTGATCATCGCACGTGCATGCACGTCAATAACCGGAAGATTAGCTGGCTGGCGCACATGCGTGCACTGGAAACCAGAAGTTCATTTTCCGGCACATGACTTCCCCCTGGGCAGCTCCTCTTCCAGGTTGCGACCCAGACAAGCGCACACACACACTCCCTTTTTGGCACTCAGTGCTGAAAAGGTTCACCATCACTGGTATAGTATCTCCTGCTTCAGCAGGTGGTTAGACTAGAAGACCTCCAAGGTCCCTTCCAACTCTGTTGATCTGTTACTATTCTGTTATATTAATTATGTAATAATAACTGTGAAATGCTGCAGCCCCCATCACTTTTATAACTTCCAACAAGACTTGATGCAACCACCTTGGTTCTTGTCTGATGCCTCCTGATACAGCTCCCTGTTCACCTGGGAACCACCTTATGTTTACAGAATTGTGTTGTGTTTTGGAAACCAGTCCTTGTTTGCATATCACGAAATGCTTCTGTAAAGGAATTTAGATGATGACCTTGGGGGAAGGAATGGATGAATAATTCAGGGAGGAGAAACAGCCACTCAGTCTGGGGAAAAGTGGAAAGGATGAGAAAGAAACTCAAAATAACACCTCCTTCGGTATAAGATGGGGCAAGAGCAGGGGTGAAATCCAGCAGGTTCTGACAGGTTCTGGAGAACCGGTAGCGGAAATTTTGAGCAGTTCAGAGAACTGGTTGCGGAAATTTTGAGCAGTTCAGAGAATCGGTAGCGGAAAATTTGAGCAGTTCGGAGAACCAGTAGCAGAAATTTTGAGCAATTCAGAGAACCGGTAGCAGAAATTTTGAGCAGTTCGGAGAACCGGTAGCAGAAATTTTGAGCAGTTCGGAGAACCGGTAACAGATATTTTGAGTAGTTTGGAGAACCAGCAAATACCACCTCTGGCTGGCGGCAGAGTGGGGTGGGAATGGAGATTTTGCAGTATCCTTCCCCTGCCACATCCACCAAACCACACCCACCAAGTCATGCCACTCCCACCAAGCCACGCCCACAGAACTGGTAGTAAAAAAAATTGGATTTCACCACTGGGCAAGATATCTTCTAAATTGCTTTCAAGAGGGTTAGTATACCTCACAAGAATAAAGTAGCATTTCTGCAATCTTATCAGCACCTTGAGGTTGACCAGACCAAAAAAAACATTTCAGGGAACCCTAAAACTTTTATTAAGAGGAACTATTGTAAAGGAATCTGGCAACTTTGATTGTATTTTGCCTGCTCCCTTCTTATTTTCCTGTGAATTAGGAAGTACCGGTATCTGAGATACTTATACGTTCCTTTCTGGTTTTAAACTCAAGCCATTTTTACCTTCTCTTTACTTTGTTAGCAGATCTACCTCCATCGAGGTCTTTATTCTCTACAGAATCCCTGCAAATGTCTGTTTCCTGAGCTGGCCTACCTCAAAGGGCTGGCAGGCAGCTTTTGTGGGTTTTTTACCTTATTTTCAGGAACCTTGAATTCAGGGGTGAAATGTAAAATTTGTTACTACCGGTTCTGTGGCATGGCTTGGGCGGGGGGGAGGGGTAATGTGACTGGGTGGGCGTGCCAACTTTTTTTTTTTTTACTTTTCAAAGCATTTTTTTCTAATGCCTTGAAAAGCCTCTGTAGATCAGGCAACTCAGCTGGGATCATCAGAGACTTTTCAAAGCATTTTTTTTTTACCGCCTCTTCGGCCCAGAGGTTGCAGAAAAAAATTGCTTTGAAAAGCCTCTGACGATCCCAGATGAGCCGCGCGATCATCAGAGGCTTTTTTTTTTACTTTGAAAAGCATTTTTTCATCAGAAGATGTTGTAGAAAAAATGCTTTTAAAAGTAAAAAAAAAAAAAAGCCTCTGATGATCGTGCGGCTCAGCTGGGCATGGGGGGGAGGCCCCCGCAGGGATTTTTGCTACCGGTTCTCCGAACCACCACCACCCCATCGCTACTGGATCGGGCGATCCGGTCCGAACCGGGAGAATTTCACCTCTGCTCTTTCAATTTTCTTCAGCTGCGCCTGAGCTTACATGATTTCTAGAGATGTCAGAAACTGTAACTGCTAGCACTTGTTTTTTGGTCAGCCACCCTAATGAACCATTCCTACATGTGTTTACCAGTCTGGAAGGTTGTTTAGAAGGAGTTTATTTTATTAGATTTTTTTTTCTCTAATCCTTTTATAATTTTTTTGTAAATGACTCAAGGAGGTAAGCATGCCTAATAATCTTTCTGCCTCCCATTTTCCCCACAAAAACCCTGTGAGATAAATTGGACTAAGAGTAATTGGGCCCAAATCATCCAGCCAGGTTTTCATGTCTAAAGTGAAACTAGAACTCACAGTCTCCTGGTGATTGGTCCAAAGTCACACAGCCAATTTGCATGCCTAAGGCGGGACTAGAATTCCCAGTCTCCTGGTGATTGGTCCAAAGTCACACAGGCAACTTGCATGCCTAAAACGGGACTAGAATTCACAGTCTTCTGGTGATTGGCCCAAAGTCACCCAACCAGGTTTCACACCAAAGGCGGGACTAGAACTCATAGTCTCCTGGTTCTAGCCTGGCATCTTAACCAGACCAAACTGGTTCTCGATCTCTCAAGAAGTGTTCTCTTAGGATTAAATTAAGACACTGAAAGCTAGAGAGGTCTGCACCCAGTTTTGGTCGTTAAGATGTAAAAAAAAAAAAAAAAAGTTGTGGAGACTCTAGAAAGAGTGCAGAGAAGAGCAACAAAGATGATTAGAGGGCTGGAGGCTAAAACATATAAAGAACAGTTGCTGGAATTGGGTACGTCTAGTTTGATGAAAAGAAGGACTAGGGGTGACATGATAACAGTGTTCCAATATCTCAGGGGTTGCCACAAAAAAGAGGGAGTCAAGCTATTCTCCAAAGCACCTGAGTGCAGGACAAGAAGCAATGGGTGGAAACTAATCAAGGAGAAAAGCAACCTAGACCTAAGGAGAAATTTCCTAACACTGAGAACAATTAATCAGTGGAACAACTTGCCTCTAGAATAGAATAGAGTAGAGTAGAGTAGAGTAGAGTAGAGTAGAGTAGAGTAGAGTAGAGTAGAGTAGAGTAGAGTAGAATAGATCTTATTAAGGCTTGATAGAGTGGTATTACTACCTCAGGTGATCTTGACATATGCTATATGTTTATATATAATATAGAATAGAATAGAATAGAATAGAATAGAATAGAATAGAATAGAATAGAATAGAATAGAATAGAATAGAATAGAATAGAATAGAATAGAAAATTCTTTATTGGCCAAGTGTGATTGGACACACAAGGAATTAGTCTTTGGTGCATATGCTCTCAGTGTACATAAGGAGAATAAAATACATTCATCAGAATAAAAATATACAACACTTAGTGATAGTCAAGATTCCAACACTGGAAGTTTTTAAAAAAAGATTGGACAGCCATTTGTCTGAAATGGTGCCTGAGCAGGGGGTTGGACTAGAAGACCTCCAAGGTCCCTTCCAACTTTGTTATTCTATTCTGTTCTATATGCTGAAGAAAGGATAGAAGCCAGAAAAAAAAAATATCAACAATCATCCCGTTGTAATTACATGTGTGAATCCACCCTATTCATTCCCTATTCTCTTTTGTTTTATTTCTCTTTTGTTTCTAAAGTAAATTTGAAAGCAATTGTTTTGTGCAATTAAGTAAGAAGAAGTAGGAAAAGTGCTGATTTTTCTTTTTTAAACATCTATTAAGTACAGAAGTCAATCCGTCTCCTTTTCCCCCTTTTTTCCATGACATTTACATCTGTCTCCATTTGGCGACTCCTGGGATACTCGTAAAAATAAAAATATCCCATAAGCTTAAACTCTCTCTCTCTTAAACTGAGTTCAGTGCCGTTGTCCGATCATTTTAACGCACCTTAATGAATCCTGCCGTACATCTAAAAATTCTCTAGAAATTCTCTGGAAAGTGGAAATGCAGGAAGAGATTTTAAAAGCTACCACACAGTCTACAGGTGAAATATTCTTTATAAGCCCTTAATGAAAAAACCAGCATTTGGAAACTCCTCTGTTACACCACACAATTCATAATTTAAGTCTGTCTTCTGCAGCCTGGTGGCCTCTTGACATATTAGAATTATGTTCACACCCATCATCCTTTTCAAAAGAAGCAACATAATGCCAAGCATAGAAGCAGAACAAGAAATAGTGAGCCAAAAAAATTAAGCACCTTAAAAAGGGACGGAAATTTAGCTCAATCTAATTTATATCAATGTAGTTTACTATACTGTACTTCCTCATAATTTTCCACTCTTGTAAATCCTTCTTGTTTCCATCACCTCCATACATACCTCATGAACTGACTTTTTGTTCTAAAGATGAAGTCTCTTCATCTTTAAGAATCTCATAACTCCACCCACAACTTTCTAAGTCTTCCTCCTCCTCTCAACCCGTTCACTCGTTCTTCAGTGGTTTGGTCAGGTCATGTGATCACTTTTTGCAACCTTCAGACAAGAAAACTCAGATTCACTTAACAACCCTGTTACTCATTTAACAACCCCAGTGATTCACTTAACAAATACGGCAAGAAAAGTGGTAAGTTGGGACAAAACTCACTTTGCAAATTTCTCACTTAGCAACATAACATTTTGGGCTCAGTTGTAGCCGTAAGTTGAGGACTAGCTGCATAGGTCTCCTGCGAGAGCAGAAGGTTGGACTAGATGACCTCCAAAGTCCCGTCAAACTCATATTACTGTTACTGAAGATAGTTTCTTGGACTCAAGATACTGTAAATGTAAATGTAATGCGAAGATGGGCAGAGTGCTGGAGAAATAAAAACAAGATTAATCCTAGAGAGGATTAGGACAACAACAATTGGTATGGCTAAAGCAATAAATTTTCCAGTGGTAATATACAGCTATGAAAGGAAGACACTGAGAAAGAGAGAGAGAGAGATAAAGGAGATAAATGTCCTTGAGTTATGGAACCGCAGATGGTTTACAAGGAGTGCCGTGGCCTGGAAAAGGAACCAATCAATGGGCCCTGGATAAAATAAAAGCTGGTCTCCCTTCAGGTGATAACAAGCAACGAAAAACACACATATTTTCAGCATCTGATGTCTATGGCTTATGAACTGGGAAAAAAAAAACTGGTCATGCTCAAGAGAGCTGGTGGAAGTTGAAGACTGAGGCAGATGGACAGGATTCATAAAATATGTATCGTTGCAAGCTGTTGCAAGCGGTAAGGCTTTGGCAGGTCCACCACATTTAACTTTTAACATTTAAGATAAGCGTGGTTAGACCTGCAGAAGCTTTACAGAATAGAATAGAACGTAGTACACAAAATTGTCTGCTACAACGTCCTACCTGTCAATGTCCTACTTCAGCTTCAACCACAACAATACACGAGCACACAATAGATACAAACTCAAGGTAAACCGCTCCAAACTCGAATGCAGAAAATACGACTTCAGCAACGGAGTGGTCAATGCCTGGAATGCACTACCTGACTCTGTGGTTTCTTCCCCAAACCCACAAAACTTTAACCTTAGACTGTCTACTGTTGACCTCACCCCATTCCTAAGGGGTCTGTAAGGGGCATGCATAAGCACACCAGTGTATCTACCGTCCCTGCCCTAAGGTGCCCATTTATTTATACCCATTTCCTGTATTCATAATCGTGTTTATACTTATATCTTATACATGCTTGACAAAATAATAATAATAATAATAATAATAATAATAATAATAATAATAATAATAATAATATTGAATTGTATTCTTTTATTGGCCAAGTGTGATTGGACACACAAGGAATTTGTCTTTCGTGCATATACTCTCAGCGTACATAAAGAAAAAATAAAATATATTCGTCAAGAATCATAAGATTCAATACTTAATGATAGCCATAGGATACTAATAAGCAATCAAATCATACTAGGAAACAATAAATACAATGTAAGTTGCAAAGATACCATCAACATAGCCTACAACAAATAGCCTCCCACCGGCCGGTAAGCTCTCATAGAGAGGGGCTCCTCCGGGTGCCGTCGGCCAAACAATGTCGACTGGCGGCCCCCAGGGGGAGGGCCTTCTCTGTGGGGGCACCCACTATCTGGAACGAGCTCCCCCCGGAGATACGGAGGATTCCGGATCTGCGCACTTTCCGCCGCACTCTTAAGACCTTCCTATTCCAGCAAGCTGGCCTGTCCTAACCTTTTCCCTCTTTTCTTTTAAATTGAAAATTTTTAAATCTGTTTTAAATGATTGGGATGTTTTAAATTTGTCTCGGGCTAAATTGTTTAATCTGGTTTTATTTCTGCTTTTAAATTTTGTATTTATGTATTTTATTTCGTGCCTGTTCACCGCCCTGAGTCCTTCGGGAGTAGGGCGGTATATAAATCTAACAAAACAAACAAACAACAAACAACATGGATATAGCCATGCGGTTCTTTCACGATGCAGCCTCTCTCTCTTTCATCCAGGCACATGATGCCATGTCGCACATGCAGAAAGTCATGTTTGTTGTGACCTAGGCTTACCGAGTCATTACAAGACACAATTAGTCCCAAATAAACCTATTTTATTGTAACAGCTGAGAATTACATTCATTCCCAGCTGAGTCCCAATTAGTTGCAAAACAAGTCCTTCGGAAGAAGTCCTTCGGGATAATCACCAACCTTTATCTTCTTTGACACCCTGCCAAAGGTCTTACTTGGCAAAGCCCCACGAAGTTCAGAAACAAACAAGAGACGCCAACTGGAAACAGAGTTAGCAACATTGCTTTCCTGCAAAAAGGCCCAAGTGCCTTTGTTTCTCTTTTAAGCCTTATGGGAGGGGTCAATCATCTCCTGGCCTTACTCCTGAGTCGTCCCTTTTGCTTTAGCTGCTCTTGCCTTCTGGCAGCTCTGTGCATGTGTGCACTAGGAACAGGCTCCTCCTGTTCCTCTGCCTCTCTGCTGTCCGACTCTAGGGGCTCCGGAGTCCGGGCATCACTCCCAGATGACCCTGGCCCCATCTCTGCCTCCGATGCAGAGTCCTTGTCCGGGCCTTCCCCAAACTCCAGGACTGGCCCATGTTCCTCCCCAGCCTCCTCACTGTCCGACTCCGCTGCCAGCTCCGCAGGCTGCTGGCGGAACACAACAAAGTTAGCATGTTGATGGCTTTCTCATTTACCCCCAACCCCACCCTCCCCAGGGGATACTGCTAGTTACTAAACATACAATTGGAAATATCGGGAAGAGTTTGTCCATGCAATCACCAAGAATTGAAACTGACCGATCAAAATGGGACAATTCATCAGTGGAGCAACTGGCCTCCAGAAATTGTGGGTGCTATCAGCCTGCCATCTTATGCTTGCTCGTGCTTCGCTGCTGTGTGGGGGCAGACTGCCATGAACTATGGGGAGGGGGAATGAACAAAGGGGGAAATGTTTGGGAAAATGAAAGTAAGTGCTGTATCTCCTGGAGACACTGCCTCAAGGTCACCCTGCTGGAGGGAGCAGCATACCAAACTGCACTTAAACTGACCGTTATGAAAACATTGTGCCTGAACCTAATTGGTTTTACACAGGCTTTACAAGTGATGGTTAAGGGAGGGAAGAGTAGAAATTAGGGATTTGGGTGCGCGATTCTCAGTTCTGGCTTTGCAATATTGCAATACGCTTGATCTCTAATAAACTATAGCTTTCTCAACAAATGGAGCCAAGGATTGATTCTATTTAGAGATTTAAGTAGTAGTAGGTCCAATAGGTGTTCCAACACTGGAAGTTTTTAAGAAGAGACTGGACAACCACTTGGTGTAGGGACTCCTGCTTGAGCAGGGGGGTTGGACTAGAGGACCTCCAAGGTCCCCTCCAACTCTGTTATTCTGACTGCATGGTACCTAATATCTATGTACAGCTTTGTTACCAAAATGTAAGCAAAATTTCCTGCCAGTGAGAATAATTACTCAGTGGAACAGCTTACTTCTAGAAGTTGTGGGTGTTCCATCACTGGAGGTTTCCAAGAAGACGAGACCAGCCAGGTGTCCAGAATGGTATATAGTCTCCTGCTGAAGCAGGGGGTTGGACTAGAAGACCTCCAAGGTCCCTTCCAATCCTGTTATCGTAGGTTCTGTGCTGCTTGCATTGAGAAATAGTTTGGTTATTTGCATTATTCTCTTGGAACTCCTTTCATTAGTATATAAACACAATGTTTTCCCATCTTTAAGAAGCACGGTTTTGTTTCTGATTTGTTGACACAGAGCTGTTAGCATTTTAACTGCTTCTTCTCTGGTATCTTTACGGCTTCAATGGATATTTTCCTTGTATTAGGTGCTTTTCCACTGACACTGGATTAAGTGCCTTTATGTTTCCCTTCCTAACGAAATCAGGTCTGGGTTACTATTTGTTGAGTATTGAATGGCAGGTTCAAACGAGCCAATCAAGAAAGAGACCCGGGAGCGGGAAACTTAAGCAAGCATCAGTGGCTGAAGCCGCAGACAGCTCCTGGCTATAAAAGGGGCTGCCGCGGCTAGAATCGCCATTGCAATTTACGGAGCCAAATAAAGTGTTTGTTGTTGACTTGCGTATCCAGTCCTTCTTGCGCCTGATACTTAACACTATTCTCTTTACAAATGTTTCTATCACATTATAATCTCATCCCTGTTAAGTTTCTGTCCATTCTTTCCTTTTTCTTGGTTGAGATCATTTCCCTTGTCCTTTTTTGCTTGAGACTCAAAGTTTGTGTTCAGTTGTCAGGCCTTGTTTTTGTTGCCCAAAGCTTCATCCTTCTCTGGCAATTATGACCCACATTATTTGAAAGCCCCATGGCGGTTGGGGACCTAAAAATAAAATAGAAATAAAAATGATTCACGTTTCTTGAGATCAACAGTTCTTATCATTGCGGTGGTCTCACCTGAGGCTGTACGTAAGACTGCCTAATGAGCTTTTGCCATCCTTACCCAGAGCCTCATGCAAAACATCCACAATTAAGTTATGGCAACTAAGTGATATAATCAAAATAAGGAATAATTTCCTAATCATAAGAGCTATTAAGCAGTGTAGCACTCTCCCTCCTGGGGTCGTGGATGCTTCCTCACTGAACATTTTCAAACAAACATTGGGCAGCAATTTTATTTGGATATTTACTCCAGGTAGGTGATTTTGCCAGAGGACCTTTGCTAGGATTCTATGGTATGGATTTGGAAACCCATATGTGATATCTTGCATTACTGCAGAGGCTCTGGCTGGAAACCCCAATATATGAACACTCTAAATGACATAATTAAATAGATTTACTAAAGTAAATGAACAAACTAAGAAATACATTTGTAGGAGGACTGGGTACCTTGGAAGGAAGGGAGGGAAGGAAAGAAGGAAAGAAGATGCAAGGGAAGAAAATACAAGGAAGGGAGGGAGGAAGATATGAGGAGGAAGGAAGGAAGCTGGAAGGAAGGGGGGAGGAGGAAAGGGGGAAGGAGGGAGGGAGGAAGGAGGAAAGGGGGAGAGAGGAAGGAAGAAAGGAAGGAAGGAAGGAAGGAAGGAAGATGCAAGGGAGGGAGGGAGGATGAAGGGAGGGAGGGAAGGGGAAGGAGGAAAGGGGGAGAGAGGAAGGAAGGAAGGAAGGAAGGAAGGAAGGAAGGAAGGAAGGAAGGAAGGAAGGAAGGAAGGAGGGAGGATGAAGGGAGGGAGGGAAGGGGAAGGAGGAAAGGGGGAGAGAGGAAGGAAGGAAGGAAGGAAGGAAGGAAGGAAGGAAGGAAGGAAGGAAGGAGAAAGGAAGATGCAAGGAGGGAGGGAGGACGAAGGGAGGGAGGGGGTGAGGGAGGGAGGGGAAAGGGGGAGAGGAGGAAGGAAGGAAGAAGGAAGGAAGGAAGGAGGAAGGAAGGAAGGAAGAAAAAAGGAAGATGCAAGGGAGGATGGGAGGAAGATGTGAGGGAGGGAGGATGCAGGGAGGGAGGGAGTGGGAAGGAGGAAAGGGGGAGGAGGAAGGAAGGAAGGAAGGAAGGAAGGAAGGCAGATGCAAGGGAGGGTGGGAGGAAGATGTGAGGGAGGGAGGGGGAAGGGAGGGAGGGGGAAGGAGGAAAGGGGGAGGAGAGAGGAAGGAAGGAAGGAAGATGGGAGGAAGGGAGGAAAGAGGGACAGAGGGAAGGAAGGATTTAGATTATAAAATTTGAAGTGCCTAAGAAACTTTCCAAGGACAACCACCACCGTGTGAGGCCAAGGAAACAGTATTCGGACTGGCCTCCCTCACGCTGGTTTCATACCACACAGTGCCATTAAAAGATGACTTGTCACAAAGTGGCAATTGTTTCAAACCCAAACAAACTTGGAGAACAGCTTTTCTCCCGGACAAAGGCCGAGACTTGCGAGCGAAGGCCCGACATCTGGAAAGCTGATCAAGAAAGCTCCGCTCGGAGCCCCCAGAGAAGGTTAATACCTAAACGTTTGTGTCAAATGCCAGCATCATTTCAAAGGATACCAGGGCGAAAAGGGACGGGAAATAGCGGCCAAAGGTACATTAGCTGAGAAACATCTCTCTACCTGCTGAGGGCCCAGACACCAAACATCCTCCCATTTACTTGGAACCGAGCAATTTCCTCTGGCTTGATTTAGCCAAAGTAACATATGAGCCTTAATTGCTCAAAAGCGGCTTTCGTTCTGCTGTTTTCATGCAGGGCTGGTAATGGAGCCTTTTGTAGCTCTTGGCAATGCAGAAGAAAGTTTACTCATGGAGGAAAAATTTCAGCACGCTGTTAAGCGTTGGGAGAAATCCGTTCCCTATTAATCAGGGAATGTTTTCACAGCCCTTGTCTTCTTCTCCCGGTTTTCTTTTCTTTTCTTTCCTTTTTTTGGTTGGCGGGGAGAGATGGAGCCTGATACGGGTGATAAGTGGCTTTTTAAATGTTTAATTATTTTCTTATTTATGGTGTGAAAGGACGCAGGGCCGCTGTCTCGCTGAGAACGGGGTAGAGTAAATTGGAGAGCCAGGGATCCTTGGCAGAAAACCTTGTCAAAAAGACTCCGAATTTCTTGCTGCAGTTCAGTGGTGGGTTTCAAATTTATTTACTACCACTTCTGTGGGTGTGGCTTGGTGAGCGTGGCATGGGTTGGTGGGCGTGGCTTGGTGGGCATGGCAAGGGAAGGATACTGTAAAATCTCCATTCCCACCCCACTCCAAGGAAAGGATACTGCAAAATCACTATTCCCTCCCCAATCCAGGGAAAGGTTACTGCAAAATCCCCATTTCCTCCTGATCAGCTGGGACTTGGGAGGCAGAGAATAGATGGGGGCGAGGCCAGTCAGAATTTTTACTACCGGTTCTCCAAACTACTCAAAATTTCCGCTACTGGTTCTCCAGAATTGGTCAGAACCTGCTGAAACCCATCTCTGCTGCAGTTGTTATATGTATAATCAAATATACATTTTTTTTTACTAATTTTCTCTGGTAGGATACCCAATAGGAACAACTCAGGTTTTAAATCAATATGTTGTTGAGTCATCACTGCAGCAAGAATAGTATTTCCACAAAGATGGAAAGCAGAGAAAATCCTTTTAGAAGGGGAAGTAATTAGAAAAAATTCGGACTGCACAGAGATGAATGGCTTTAATGATCAAAGAGAAAGAGGATACGGAATATTTTAAGATGTGGGGGAAATTTTATGATTGGGTAGAAAAGAGATAGATAAAGAATTTGATAAGCAAACAGGAGAAAGTTACATTAAATATATGTATTTGGGGGGAAATATTGAAATAGAGAAATGGGATTTATTAAGGAAGAAATAAGAAGAGGAGGAGTAACAAAAAGAAGAAGTCACCGAAGAAACACCAAGATGACACACGGAAGGACTGATGTATTTATGTTTGTTTGTCTTTAAAAATAAAAAATAAAAAACTTTTTATAAAAAAAAAAAACTCCGAATTTCTTCTCATCCGAAGTGAACATTTCCTCTCAGAATTTCATCCGGTTCCAGGAAGAGGCATATTTGTGTCTTTGATTGTTTATTTGCCAGATTTCCACCTCAGCTTCCTGCAGGAAGAAAAAACGCCAGACGTGGTCCGACCTGCTCAAATACAGGTAGGCCTCGACTTACGACGAGTCTGTTGAGTCACCATTTAAAGTTACAACGGCACTGGATGAAGTGACATATGACCGTTTTTTCAGCCTTATGTTCATTGCAGCATCCCCATGGTCATCTGATCAAAATCTGGATGCTTGGCAATTGGCTGAATTTATGACGGTTACAGTGTCATGTTTTTTGCAACAACCGTGTTGTTAACTTAACAACTGCAGTGATTCATTGTACAACCGGGGCAAGAAAGGTCGCAAAATTGGGCAAAACTCATTGAACAACTGTCTTACTTAGTAACAGAAATATTGGGCTCCATTGTAGGTTGAGGACTACCTGTGTTATCCTCACCAGAATGATTCTGTGAAGTACAGGTAGCCTTTGGCTTACAATCTTTCATTTAGCAACTCATTCAAAATTCTGCCACTGAAAAAAAGTGACTTATACTTTTCCTCGCACTTACGTCTAACATCTTCACAGTCACATGTGTCAGGCCTGGAAGCCATCTTTTGCCTTGGGCCTTCAGGCCTGCCACATTTACTAATGGGGGAAATTGGAAGGGGGGATCGTATGGATCCAGGGTGATATGTAGTCATAATAACATTCCTTTCTCAGAGAGTCAAGGACATCTTGCCCTGCACCTAGAGGGATGAGCCTGGGAGGCATCTCCAGTTGGGACAGTGCTTTGATTGGACCATGTGATGGACATGTGGGTGCAGGGGAAGGGACTTGGACTTTCCTTTGGGTGGGGAAAACCTGGACGCTTTCAGATTCGGGTTTTCTCAGATGTGCCAATATGACATCTCTAATAAAATCGAGCTTTGAGGAATTGACAACCCTGACAGCATGATCGATACATGGGTGTTTGGCAACCGACTTTCTATTTACGATGGTTGCAGTGTCTGCGTTGCCATTTGCAACTTTCCCTGTTGGCTTCTGGCAAGCCAAAATCTATACGGGAGGCCAGTTTCGCTCAACCACACGAATCCCTTAACTGCAGTGATTTGCTTAACAACCAGGACAAATACGGTCGTAGAATCGGGTGTGGCTCACTTAACAACTGCCTCGCTGAGCAACAGAAATTCTGATTCTTATTGTGGTCAGAAGTCCAGGATCACCTGTAAGGAATCGGGAGGAATCGGGTTACACGAAAAGAATGCGCCGTTGTATAAAATATATTACATGCTGACAAAAATGTGTAAGCCCAAAAAAGTTCTACCAGACTTAAAGAAAACCAAAAAAAAACCCAGCAAAATTTTGTCTTCCCCCACTCACTGAATTCTTTTTCTAAGACAAAAAAAATCCTCTGTGTGTTACAAAACATTCGCTAGGAAATATAGACAGTTATGAAATTGTGTTTTCGTTTTAATCTCTACAAAATACTCCCGAATCAAACCCCTAAACAGAATTTTGTTGAAAGTTGACACCAACCTGTTGGCGCATAATCAATATGTTTTACATCTACATTATTACATACCCATAAGGGTAAAGACAAATCATTACATAAATTATATTAACTGTTTGGATTGATTGATTGATTGCTGTTCTCTTCTAAACATTTCCTGACTTGTTGGATAAATGAACCTTTGGACAAAGCACAGTAACCTTTTCTCTGGGGAATATAGATAGATAGATAGATAGATAGATAGATAGATAGATAGATAGATAGATAGATACATACATACATACATACATACATACATACATACATACATACATACATACATATTAATTAAGATATTGAGGTTGGCCTATAAGGGTCTGAATTTTACATAATAACAGAATTGGAAGGGACCTTGAAGTTCTTCTCGTCCAACCCCTGCTCAAGCAGAAATTATTATTCTAACTGTCTGGATATTCCTCTTTTATTCTAGGTTGGATCTCCCTTTGATAAGTTCTTATCCATTACTTCTTGTTTTGCCTTCAGGTGCTTTGGAGAATAGGTTGACCCCCTCTTCTTTGTGGCAGCCCCTCAAATACTGGAACACTGCTATCATGTCACCCTTAGTCCTTCTTTGCTCTAGAATCTAGAATCTACTCTAGATAGAGTCTAGATCAGTGTTTCTCAACCTTGGAAGCTTGAAGATGGGTGGACTTCAACTCCCAGAATCCTCCAGCCAGCGCTGCTGGCTGGGGGATTCTGGGAGTTGAAGTCCACCCATCTTCAAGCTACCAAGGTTGAGAAACACTGGTCTAGATAGAGGAGCCATATCCAAATTCTGCAGCTCTTTATCCTATTTTCAGCCTCCAGCCCCCTAATCATCTTTGTTGCTCTTCTTTATGCTCTTTCTGGAGTTTTAGCACACCCAGGAGTGGGTTCTACTTACCTTTACTACCGATTCGCAACGGGATCGCCAATGACGACATAACTTCTGCGCATGCGCAGATCGCCGATGATGACATCCGGGGCGGTGGGCGGGGCTCCCCATCGGTTTTATGACTGGTTCTTGCAAACTGGTCTGAACCGGGGGCAACCCACCACTGGGCACACACCATGTACGTGTGCATCTATTCCAACATCATTCCCGTAAGGACACAAGCCAGAAAATCGACAGTGATCAGCTTGCTGTTAGAAAGCAACTGGATCTTGATTGTTCATTCAATGCATCTGTATTTTATTGAATCAGATTATTGACTGATCGCTGAGTATCCCAGCAATCATATGTCGGCTGCATCTCTAAAAGGGATGGGGTGGGGGAGATGATGGAGAAAGGAAGGAAGGAAGGGGGAAATTATAGACAATAACTTATAACAGTTGTGAGTGCTTTATCATTGGAGGTTTTTAAGAAAAAACTGGATGGCCACCTGTCTGAAATAGTATAGAGCAGCGATGGCGAACCTTTTTGACACCAAGTGCCCAAACCAGAACGTGCATGCATGTGTGCGCACTGGAACGCCGGAAACCCAAAGACCAGCTGGTGTGCCAAAAACAGCCCAAAAAATGGCCTGGAAAATGACTCGGAAAACGGTCTGAAAATGGCCCGGAAAAACAATCTGGTTTTTGGACATTTTGGGGGCCATTTTCAGGCCGTTTTCTGGTGCTCCGGCGCCTGCGAAGACCACCTGGCCAGAGCAGATGTCCACGCCAGAAACCAAAAGAGCAGCTTTCGACTGTGCGCGTGCCCACAGAGAGGGCTCAGCGTGCCACCTCTCGCACACGTGCCTTAGGTTCGCCATCATGGATATAGAGTCTCCCACTTAAGCGAAGGAGTTGGAGTAGAAGACCTCCAAAGTCCCTTCCAGCTCTATTCTGATTGATTGATTGATTGATTGATTGATTGATTGATTGATTGAACTTGGAAATGGTTTTGACCCCATTGCTGTGGCCTGCAGAAGGGGAGAGAGAGAGAGAGAGAAAGAGAAAGAGAAGGAGAGAGAGAGAGAAGGAGGGAGAGAGAGAAGGAGGGAGGGAGAGAGAGGGGGGGAGAGAGAAAGAAGGAAGGAAGGAAGGAAGGAAGGAAGGAAGGAAGGAAAGAAAGAAAGAAAGAAAGAAAGAAAGAAAGAAAGAAAGAAAGAAAGAAAGAAAGAAAGAAAGAAAGAAAGAAAGAAAGAAAGAAAGAAAGCACTGCAGCTCCTCCTGGGAAAAAAAAATCTTTAAAAGGTTTCAAAATAAACGCTCTCCTGGAGGAAAAAAACAAAATCTTCGAGAAAAGATTTTTTAAATGCCTCGGCTGCCTCCCCTCCCCTCCCCAAAGTGTGATAAAGACCACTTGACAGGACGAGGAGCTGTTTATTTTGGTTTATGTTGTGTTTGCTGCTCTAACCCACTCAGCTGTTGGGAGAGAGAAAAGCTTTGACAGCCTGCTTGTTTTTCCTGGACCTTCACAGAGATTTGAGCATCTTCTGAACTGAGCTGGGAGCAGCCCGCTCGGATTGCAATCCTGGTTTCGGGTTCGGCCCGGCTGGATGCCCCTTTCTCTCTCTTTCTCCCCCTCCCCCCCCCCAATCTCACGCAGAGCCTCGCAGGGCCCCGGATTTTGGGAACGTGGCCACGGCTCACAGCTGTTTTAAATCACCACTTTCTCCTCCTTTCACCACACAAAGGCAAGAGTTGGGACATGTTTCTTTTCTTCTGCTGGTGAAATGTGAGTCTAATTAAATGATAACGAGGCTCTGACATTTTCTAATTGTAACCCAAAACCGGGGAAGGCTTCGGAGAGCGATTTGTGCTCTCGATAAAAGGGGAGGAAAATAATACATGTGCCCTCCAAGGACGGGGTAGACCGTCTGCCCATCGTGGGTAAGGGAAGTGGGCCCAGATAGGCCCTTTTGCTTAGGGTTGTCTTCTTGTAGTCTTCTCTCCATCTTTAAAGAAGTTTCTCCACAGAACGGACAGTTTATGGAGATGAATGATATGACATGGTAGCGGTATTCTGAAATCTGAGGGGCTGCCACAAAGAAGAGGGAGTCAAGCTATTCTTCCAGGAGAAGCAGCAATGGGTGGAAGCCAATCAAGGAGAGAAGCAACCTAGAACTAAGGAGAAATTTCTTGATAGTTGGAACAATTAACCAGTGGAACAACTTGCCACTAGAAGTTGTAAATGCTCCAACACTGGAAGTTTTTAAGAAGAAGATTGGACAGCTATTTGTCTGAAATGGCATAGGGCCATAATGGTGAACCTATGGCATGTGTGCCACAGGTGGCACGTAGAGCCCTCTCTGCGGCCAGGTGAGCTGTCACCCCAGGTCACCTCCACCGCATATGCTCGCTTGCTTCCCGCCAGCTAGCTGATTTTCAGGTCTCTGCCGCGCATGCGTGGGGGGGGGGCTTTTACTGGCTGGATGCCCTTCCTGAACCACGTGGAGTTCACAGCAGATATTTTTCTTTGTGTCCTAGGAGAGAAATATCTGCCGCTACCAGGGATTGAAGTCTCAACTTTCCGAATGGGAGGTGGGTGTCTTCGACTGAAAACAGTGACTTCTAACCATTTTTCACACACCAACCATTGCAGCATTCCCATGGTCATATGATCAAAACTCAGATTTATATTTATGATGATTGGAATGTCCTAGCATCCGGTGATCACCTTTTGCGAGTTTCTGACAAGGAAAGTCAACAGGGAAACCAGATTCATTTAACCACCATGTTACTAACTTAACAACCGCAGGGATTCAATTAACAACTGTGGCAAGAACGGTCATAAAATGGACAAAACATACTGAACAACTGATGAATAATCCATGATAGCTATTTTACCGAATTAATGCACCAAACCTTTTGGTATTATCACCTTGTTGCATTTTAGGATCTAATGACTGTAGCCTTCACAATTTAAGGACTAATATTCTATTATAGTTTAGGCCACCTTCTTGTTTACCTGCAACTGACAGAATTTTAACACACATTTTATTTGTTATTTGTTATTATTCGGTTCTAGAATTTTTAACTAGATACTCTTTGAGTATTTTTAATGGTTTAGGTTTAGGTTTATTTGGATGTATATACCGCCCTTCTCCCGAAGAAGTCAGAGCGGTGAACAGCCAAAGATAAAACACATACAATATAAAATTTAAAAACAATTTAAAACATATTAAACAAATTTGGCCCATACTAATTAAAACACCTCTTTTTTAAAAAGCAAATTAAAATTAAAATTGAGCAGTTAAAAAGAGTTAGGCCAGCCCAGCTTGTTGGAATAAAAAAGTCTTGAGGGCACGGCGGAAAGTGCGTAAATCCGGGATACTCCGTATCTCCGGGTGGAGCTCATTCCAAAGGGCAGGTGCCCCCACAGAGAAGGCTCTCCCCCTGGGGGTCCCCAGTCGACACTGTTTGACCGATGGCACCCTGAGGAGCCCCTCTCTGTGGGAGCGTACTGGCCGGTGAGAGGCTACCGGTGGCAGAAGGCGGTCTCGTAGGTACCCAGGTCCTAAGCCATGGACCACTCTAAAGGTGGTAACCAATACCTTGAAGCGTACCCGGAAGACCACCGGGAGCCAGTGCAGCTCGCGCAGGAGAGGTGTTACATGGGAGTAATTGTACTGGTCTTTGACTGTAATAAACATTTGACTGGCTTTGACACCTAACCACTGCCTCACTTAGCAACAGAAATTTTGGTCATAAGTTGAGGACTACGGCTCCCACTACTACCACTCACCAGGCAAGCAAAGGTTCCTGGGAATGGTAGTTCAGTGACATCTGGAGCGACAATGTATCCCCGATTTTGGCAAAGGTCAAGGCGAGCAAACCTCAAAGGCTTACATTTTCTCAGAGTTATGTGGAACTTGGAGTTCAAAGGTTCAATTAGAGGCAATCTAATTGAATTATTCCCTCGAACGAGGGGATTCATGCAGTGTATCAAGTTAAGTGCTTTTGAGCCGATTTGAAGATTTGATGAATTTCGGCACACAGATGCGTTGCACGTTTAGATCAGATCTTCGAACCAAATGGATTCGAATGGACTCAAGTCTGCGAAGGGAAATGGCAAAATAGACTCAACTCCAAAACCAAATGGCAGGTTTGAATCAGAACTTGGCTTGACATGGCTTCACCCTGCCATTTGCAACGTCCCTGTTGTGGCCCGTCAGCAACCAGTGCAGCTAGTAGCTGATTCCGACAGCGAGGAGGCTGGTGTGGTGCTGCGCCAGCAGCCTGGGCAGCTGGCACTCAATTCAGACAATGAGGAGGCTGGAGATGATGTGGTGCCAGAGGCGGGGATTCAGCCAGGGCCTTCAGAACCTCCAGAAGCTCCTTTAAGTGAAGAGGACGAAGAGGAGGAGCCTCTTCTCGATGCACGGGCGCACAGAGCTGCCAAAAGGCAGGAGTGGCTCCTCAGGAGGAGGTCTCCTCGAGAGTAAGGCTTGGGGCTAATTAGCCACTCCCTTAGCCTATTTAAAGAGGAACGCTGTCTGAAGCAATTTGCAGGGAACAACTCCGTTCACATACCTTCGTGTCTTGTCTTGCTTATCTTATCAGCTTCCTGCAAATTGCTTCTGGGCATTCTGCCAACCACAGTAAGCTTTCAGTATTATTCTTTGAATTCTTGGCGGCTGTTAATGCAGTTAATTAACAGCCCTTGTTGTAAAAAACTGGTTTATTTAGTAAACTAAGGTTTGAACGGACTTTGTGTGTGCTGTGTTCTTTGGGGTCCAAAGCTGGGGCAGAACAGTCCCAAAGTCACATCCCCAAAAGAAGGAAGTGGGAAAGGGGGTTTGTCTTAGCATAGTTTGAGATACAGGGAGTCCTCTTCCAATGGTGGTATTCAGCCGGTTCGTACCAGTTCAGGTGAAGTGGTAGTGCTGACGCGAACTGGTAGCGGCGACTGTGGGTGGGCCCAAGCACCCACCCCGGCGCTATGCAATCCTATTTAGCCACATTTACTAAACCGTGTGCATGTGTGCAAGCTGTGTGCGCGAGCAAAGCTCATGCACGGAAAGCACACGCTCACGTTTTCGGTGTGCGGCAAACCAGTGGTAAAATTATGCAAAACCTACCTCTGTCCTCAATGTACAACACTTTGTTTAGTGACCATTTGAAGTTACAACAGCATCGAAAAAAAATGACTGTTTTTCTCACTTGTAGCATCTCCATAATCGTGTGATCAAAATTCAGATGATTGGCAACTGGTTCATATTTATGACCATTGCAGTGTCCCGGGGGTCATGTGACCCCCTTTTGCGACCCTCTGACGAGCAAAGTCAATGGGGGGGAAAGCCAGATTCACTTAACAACTGGGTGACTAATTTATCAACTGCAATGATTCACTTAACAACTGGGGCAAGAAAAGTTGTAAAATGAGGCAAAATTCACTTAACAAATATCTCACTTAACAACAGAAATTTTGGACTGACTCAATTGTGGTCATAAATCAAGGACTACCTGTAATAGATTCTTTTTCCTAAAAAGCCTAAATAAGCCTAAAAGTAAATTGTATCAATATAATCCTTCCATGCTGAAATTTGAAGTATCTCTAAGGGCTCTCCATAAGACACAACAGTGTCCTAATTTTTTGTCGTCTTAGTATGTTTCAGGATACTTGAGGGCGAAGAAGCATTTGGGGATCCACTGGGCTACAGCACTGCCTTCCACCAGCCACTCTGCAAACTGCAATCTCAAAACAAGAAAGCAATCTATTTTGAGATTAGCTCCCCACTAGAAAGATTTATGTCTTGGGGTGCCCTGTTGTCACAAGCCTTGAAATGGTATGCTTGTCAGATAAACTAGAATGGAATGGAATGGAATGGAATGGAATGGAATGGAATGGAATGGAATGGATTGGATTGGATTGGATTGGAGTGGATTGGAGTGGATTGGAGTGGAGTGGAGTGGAGTGGAATGGAATGGAATGGAATGGAATAGAATAGAATAGAATAGAATAGAATAGAATAGAATAGAATAGAATAGAATAGAATTTTTTATTGGCCAAGTGTGATTGGACACACAAGGAATTTGTCTTGGTGCATAGGCTCTCAGTGAACATAAAAGAAAAGATACGTTGATCAAGAATCATAAGGTACAACACTTAATGATAGTCATAGGATACAAATTAGCAATCAGGAAACAATATCAATATAAATCGTAAGGATACAAGCAACAAAATTACAGTCATACAGTCATAAGTGGAAGGAGATGGGTGGTGGGAACAATGAGATTAATAGTAGTGCAGACTTAGTAAATAGTTTGACAGTGTTGAGGGAATTAATTGTTTAGCAGAGTGATGGCATTCAGGAAAAATCTGTTCTTGTGTCTAACAAACTGTTATTGTAATCTGCTGGTAGAAAGTTCACCATGGCATCTTATCCATGATTAATTTTGACTTTATCATCACGGTATTGTTTTTGAGTTCACTCTTGGATATCTGCTGCCCAGAGGTGGGTTTCACTTATCTTTGCTATTGGTTCGCTCACACGACCACTTCTGTGGATGCGCAGAGCGTATTATTTTCCCAAATGGTGATATATTTTACTATCAGTGTTCCGTTTCTGATCTCTGGATCTGGAACTTCTAAAAGTACAGAATTGGGGATTAGTTGGACTAAGTTAAATTGGGCTAAATGAAATGTCTGCCTTTGATGGCCAGGATCTATTCCATTTTATAAGAAAAAAGGAAACCTACTACTGCCATTTGCAAACCGCTGTAGACTTGTCATCTGAAGACAATGCTGGGCTCATGCGCCGTACTAAAATCTTAATTTGAGTTTAGGTGGCTCAGTGGCTAAGACACTGAGCTTGTTGATCAGAAAGGTCGGCAGTTCGGCGGTTCGAATCCCTACTATAGGTCTCCTGTGTGAGCAGGGGGGTTGGACTAGATGACTTCCAAGGTCCCTTCCAACTCTGTTACTAAATAGTTTTTTTTTTTAATTAGTATATTTGATAGCTAACAAGCTATGCCCAAACAAATTAAGCCTATACTGCCTGGTTTAAGGATGATCACATCTGGACTCCAATCTTCCAGATGCCCACCAGATGGCAGCAGAGGGTTTGGGAAGCTTGCTTTGCCGACCTCTAGTGCTCATCCAGATTTCAGCAGGTCTCTGAATTTTATCTTAATCCTACATGCCCTGCAAACCCATTCAAGCCTTTGCTTTTCTTTTTCTCAGATGTATTAAGCCGCTCTAGCAGAAGAATCAGCCCATTTAGTTTTAAAACAGGAAGCAACCTTACAGGAGAGACCCCCCCCCCTTTGCTATTTCATCTTTATTTTTAACAATTACTCCTTCTACTTTTGTATGCAACCACCTGCTGGGGTAAATCACAGATAGGAGGCCTTTTTCAAGCTGTGCGCTGGCACAGCCAGTTACTCCCTTGTGGAGGTAAACTGCCAAAATACATATCAGTTAAGCAATCCCTTGGTTGCTCCTAGTGTGGGTGGCCCATAATAACCCAGGCAGGAAGACTTTAAAGATGCCAAACCAGCTGTGACCAGGATTGTACCTAAGGTGATGAGTTACATTCGGCAACAAAAAAATTATCCCTCATCCTTCTTTCCCCAACTCCCAGTTCTTGTTTTCTTCCTTCCTTCCCTCCCCCCCCCCCCCCCCTCTCTCTTTTACTTTTTTTTTTAAAGCAAAAAAAAAAAAGAGGAACATTTGCAAAATATTCCAGTTTAACCATGGTTTCCACATTAGGGCCTGTTAGCCCTAGTAAATAATTACTTGTTTTTAATTATCTGGAACAGAATGAGGATAAAGTATTTCCACATATTTTGATCCAATATTAAAGCCAAAGTTTGTTTTTGATGGAGTACCCACAGCTTTTGAAGGCAAGTCATTCCACTAGTTAATTGTTCTCTCTATCAGGACATTTCTCCTTAGTTCTAAGTTGCTTCTCTCCTTGACTAGTTTCCATCTTTTGTTTCTTGTCCTGCTTTCAGGTGCTTTGGGAAATAGATTGCCCCTCCCGTCTTCTTTGTGGCAACCCCCCAAATATTGGAAGACTGCTATCATGTCCCCCCTAGTCCTTCTTCTCATCAGACTAGACATACCCAGTTCCTGCAACTGTTCGTCATGCTTTAGCCTCCAGTCCCCTAATCATCTTTGTTGCTCTTCTCTGCACTCTTTCTAGAGTCTCCACATCTTTTTTATATCATGGTGACCAAAACTGGATGCAGTATGCAAGAGTGGCCTTACCAAGGCCTTATAAAGTGATACTAACACTTCACCAGGGGTGGGTTCTAAAATTTTTTACTACTGGTTCTGTGGGCGTGGCTTGATGGTCATGTGACAATTCTTTAGGATTTAGCAGAGCAGTGGTGGGTTCCTCCCGGTTCGGTCCAGTTCGGCCGAGCCGGTAGCGGTGACGATATGACATAACTGAACCGGTTCTCCCCCCCCCTACCCTGCCTACCCCCCCCCACGTTATTCTTACCTTTTATTTGGTCCCACCCCCAATCTATTGCTGCCTCCTGAGTCCCAGCTGATGACTAGAGGGAAAAAAAAACTGTTTAAACTCTTGCCGCGGGGCTTCAAAGGGCCGTCCTACAGCTGATCAGTGTTAAAAGCAAACAAATGAGTCGGGTTGTAAGTGCGAGGACTGGTCGTAAGTGCGAGGACCTTCTAGAAATGACTCTGACCAGCTAGCCACGCCCACCTAGTCACATGACTTCTAAGCCACACCCACAACATAAGCCACGCCCACAGAACCAGTAGTAAAAAAATTTAGAACCCACCCCTGTAGCAGAGGTACTGGTCTACCAGGCTTTTAACTGCTTGCAGAGCTGTACCGGTCTACTCAATTGTATTTTGGAGGCACTGGTCTACTCATTTGTATTTTGGAGGCACTGGTCTACTCATTTGTTTTTGGAGGCACTGGTCTACCACCAAACTGCCTTTTACCACTGATCAGCTGTAGGGTGGCCCTTTGAAACCCTGCGGCAAGAGTTTAAACAGTTTTTTTCCTTCTAGCCAATCAGCTGGGACTCAGGAGGCAGCAATAGATTGGGGGTGGGGCCAAATAAAAGGTAAAAATAATGCGGGGGTGGGGGCAGAACCGGTTCGGTGACATCATATCGTCACTGCTACCGGCTGGCAGAACTGGGCGGAACCGGGAGGAACCCACCACTGCACTTCACGTGATCTTGATTCTATCCGTCTGTTAAGCCAAAACAGCCTAGGATTGTATTGGGGTTTTTTGATGGCTGCAGCACACTGCTGGCTCATATGGAATTGATTGTCCATATCGCTTACATATGATTGTTAGTGATTGTCGTATCCCGCTAAGGCCATTTCCACAGCTAAAAAGTCTTGTAGGACATTGACTCATAGGAAAATTCCATTTGCAGAACGTCCTTCCCCCATGTTAATTAACAAAGATCTGGTTTTCACGTTTTGCATATTTTATTTCTTCTCTTTTTTGGCACAGCTGGGCAATTATGATGAATTAGCTCTCTGAACCACTCCAGGACGAATATAGTTCCAGCAGAAGGGCAGAGCTTGAGTTGAATTACTGCTTTCCTAGTATCGTATTTTTTCCTACCCCATTTTACATTGAAAGATGTCCATTTTGCCCTAAGCTATAAAATGAAAAAAATAATAATTAAAGGACGGATAATAATTTAGACAAACACAACAAAGCTTCCCTAAACCATCACATTCAAGTCTGAGAAACTCTTTCAAGTGCTCTAAATTTGAGGAACCGTTTCAAGTCATATTTATAGAGTGCTCTTTGATGCCACTGAAGTAACCACACATTTTTTTTAACACAGGTAATAACATTCATTCTCAGACCCTAAGAAGCCCGACTTGATGAAGTGAGGCATAAATAAATCCAGATTGTTTATTGTTTCAGACAATCTGCATGAAATGGGGATGTTTGGGACACACTCAACTGCATCACCCTGAGTTTTTTTTCTTCTTCTCCCCTTCCTTGGGAAGGAAAAACAATGCAAAAATAACAATGATAAATATCAGCTTGGAAAACTTCACATACAGAATAATGTGCCAGATTAGAAACATGGAACGTGACAAATGGCCTCCTTTTTAAATATTCTGGAGTAGAAGGCTTAACAAAACAATAAATCCTACAACAGTTGATTGCTTAACCATAGTAGCACTAAATTAACCTCTCTTCTGAGTTTGCACACCACAGTTGAACTATAAACTAACAAATGGACTAGATTTAAACTTCCTAACAGTGAGAGCAATTAACCGGTGGAGCAGCTTGCCTTCGGAAGGTGTAGGTGCTTCATCACTGGAGGTTTTTAAGAAGAGGGTTCTGACCCAGATCCCCAAACACAACAAACCCTCTGTAGTTAAATAAATGTTTCCTTTATTAGGAGCGCCAGCAGCCCTGGCAAAAAATGTCTCTCTCACACACACAGCAGGCTAATAAGTCCGTCCGGCAGGGGAGATGGATAGTTGTCTGCCACACCTATTCATCTCTGCCCCCTGCCTTTTATCCCCAGAGCAAAGGTAGGGCTTCTCTAGCAGCGGTGGCTCTTCCGTCCCAAGGACCGTCCCATAGATTTCCACTGCTCTCCTCTCCTCTGCCTTCTGTGCATCTGTGCGTCAGGCACTGGATCCAGCTGTTCCTCCTCTTCCTCATCAGCCACCTCCAGGCCTGGGGGTTGTTGACTCTCCATCTGAGAGCTGACAGATGGCCCAGGCTCCGTCTCTGTCTCTATCTCTGACAGCTCCATTCCCTCTTTCCCCTCGGAGCTCTCAGGTCGCCTTGATGCTGGCCCCGACTTCCATGCCGCCTCCTCATCTGGTTGATTCAGCTGCTGGAGGGGCCGGCGGCCGACAGGCCACAACAAAGAGACTGAATAACCACTTGTCTCAAATTGTATATTGTCTCCTACTTGAGCAGAGGATTGGAGTAGAATACCTCCAAGGTCCCTTCCTGATTTTAAAAATTGCAAGAGATCCTAAGGCACAAAGATGCTAACCAACATCAACCTCACCAAGATTATTATAGGTTGCAAAGCCACTAGGTTTGTTTTCTGACTAAATGAAGCATGAACTGTTGACAGTATATCTGACAGGATATCCTGTCAGAGCTGAAGAAGAACTATCCTGCTGGAGCTGAAGAAGCTTCTTGGATGAGAAGTGAAATGTCTTCCAAAGAAAAAACAAGAAAGTCCAGTTGCCTCATGAAAAAGCACCTTTGGGACTACTCTGCTAATCATTGACGGCCCTAGGGGGCAGTGCTCATCTCCGTTTCTAAGCCATTGAGCCAGCACTGTCTGAAGACATTTCCGCGGTCATGTGGTCGGCATGATGTCATGGAGCACTGTTACCCTCCCACCAAAGTGGTACCTATTTATCTAATTGCATTTGCATGCTTTTGAACTGCTAGATTGATAGGAGCTGAGGGAAGGATGGAAACTCGCCCCGTTACATGGTGTCCAGGTCTCGAACCGGGACTGTCAGATTTCCAGCCAACAAACCCAGCGTCTTAACCACTGAGCCACCGTGCTGTCTAAAAATAAGATATACCCAGTTGTCAAAAAAAAAAAAAAAAGGATGAAGGGAGATAAACACCTCCCCAAATCCCAAACCTCTGTGTGTGTTTGTGTGTACTCTCCAATGTGTTTCTCATTTGTGGGAAGATTTCTGCTAGTAAGCATGTTTGAACTGTGAGGGGGAAAAAGGAAATGCAAAATGTTAAAGGGAACAAATTCACTTTAAAATTGGGACATATAATACCGTTTTCAGAAGCTGGAAATTGAGAGATTTTGAGCGGTTTCCCTCTCTTCCCCCCCCCTTTCTTTTTGATTTAATGTTTTAAAATGTTGACTTTTGGTAACATTAGTAAAGAAAACAGGGGTTAGTGGGTTACTTTTTTTTAAAGCCACATTTCTTTCCAGCTGCAGAATCAGTGCAAATAGTTGTATATGAGTCGCCAACATCTGCAAGCTTCTGGACCAAATCTGACTGTCTGGAGATTTTCAGAATTTTCCTTTACAGCTGTGTTAATCTCCATTTATCTATTCCCGGGGTTAAAAGAAAAATAAAACCAGCATAATTTGCAAGGCTCTAATTTTGCTTAGTAACAAGGCTTGTGAATGTCCTCACAGCTCCAGGTAGTCCTCAATTTACAATCATTCCTTTAGTGGCCATTCTTACAACAGCATGGAAAAAATGCTGTTGTAAGAATGGACTTTGACCATTTTTCACACTTACAAACATTGCAGCGTCCCCATAGCCATGTGATCGAAATCTGGCTGGGGGATTCTGGGAGTCGAAGTCCACAAGCCTTAAGGTTGCCAAGTTTGTACACACCCTGGTCTAGAGAGTGACCAGGACCAGAAGGAAGAAAGGTCTAGGATGGTGACGTGACAATGCCTTGCCCTTTGTGGCAGAGAGGAAATCCCAGCAGGCAGGATGTGGTGATGATTTCCACCAACAGGAAAATTCCATTGAAAATAGATGATGATAGATAGATAGATAGATAGATAGATAGATAGATAGATAGATAGATAGATAGATAGATAGATTATAGAGATATAGAGATATAGAGATATAGAGATATAGAGATATAGAGATATAGAGATATAGAGATATAGAGATATAGAGATATAGAATGATGGATGGATGGATGGATAGATGATAGATAGATAGATAGATAGATAGATAGATAGATAGATAGATAGATAGATAGATAGATAGATTATAGAGATATAGAGATAGAGATATAGAGATGGATGGATGGATGGATGAATGGATGGATGGATGGATGGATGGATGGATGGATGGATGGAGATAGAGATAGAGAGATGGATGGATGGTTGGATAAATAGATAATCTTTTTAACAAGACCTGAGCTGATTTTTAATGGTCTCCATTTCCCAGGCCACGCAATATTGTGGAGGTTCAAAGCCTGATGCCCATCTCCCAGGAATTGGGTTTGTCTAGTCTACCGAAAAGAAAGACCGGGGTGACATGATAGCAGTTTTTCAATATTTGAGAGGCTATCACAAAGATGAGGGGGTCAACTTATTTTCCAAAGCACCAGAAGGCAAGACCAAACAAAAGCAATGCATGGAAACTAATGAAGAGGAGACCTGGAATTAAGGAGAAATTTCCTAACAGTGAGGACAATTAACCAGTGGAACAGAAGTTGCCTCCAGAAGTTGTGGGTGCTTCATCGCTGGAGGTTTTTAAGAAGAGACTAAACAGCCACTTGTCTCAAATTGTATAGAGTCCCCTATACAATTGAGCAAGATGAGTGAGGGTTGGACTAGAAGACCTCCAAGGTCCCTTCCAACTCTGTTATTATATTAGCTCAGAATGACTTCACTTCCAGATATGAAGGAGCTTTATTCTCTTGGTTGTGTGCAAAAGCCACAATAGTCCCTGAAAATAGATGCCATAGAAGCCCAGAGCAGGGCTTCTGTGACTCTTTCTCTGACCTTCATCCTATCCCTTAATTGCTCTGGGTTTTTTTTTCTGCTCTCCTGCCAATTATTTGCTGCTTCCCAAATCTCTCCAACCTGGCAATTCTCCACTTCTGCATTCATTACAAGGTTTGTGAACCAAGCAAGTTTATTCAGGAGCATCCTTGCATGAAAGACTGATTTACATACATCTCGCTGAGCCTCTGGCTTTGAGTTGTTCTGATGAAACCTTGAGTGGGATTTGCGTCCCACTTCCTACCTGTTAGGATATGATTTGAGCCTAACAAGTTGTCCAGGCAATATATGTGTTCTGTGACTTTAATCTGAATATGTATTGTGTGACTTTAAAGTTTTACTGCTGATTCATTGTAATGCTGATTCATGCTGTAATTAGATAATCTGGTTGTGAACGTATTTAAGGGAGGTACTGTAACGTATTCAGTTGATGATAAGCTACCATTGAGTGTGGAGTTGCTATCATTGTGCTATCATCGTTGGATGGATCTGCTACCATCGTGGTTTGTGAACCAGAGTGAGTTTGTTATTCTAACCAACTACTGTTTGTGTGGTAAGAAGATTTCTATATCACTGGACCGATTTAACTGGCAAAGACTTGGATTGATTTAAAGACTATGAGATTGTTTTTTTCACTGTAAAGTAAACTTTTGATAAACCAGTTTGCACATCTCTTATTCATTGCTCTCAGCAACGTTTCTCTGTGCATTTACTCTGCTGGTTGGTAACACAACAACAATATCCTTAACACTACCCACCCACCCACCCTGCCTTTTCCAGGTTCTGGTTCAGTAGATCCTTCCCGGGAGGGTCACCTTGGATGCTTCTTTTAGTTGTTTCTCTCTAAGGATAGCAGGAGTTGCTCTCCTGAAAGGACCTTTCAACATCCTCCCTTCAGAGAAAGACAGAAATCCTTGTGAATCACGAAGGACAGTTTATCCCAAAAGTTCTGAAGAAGCTTCTTGGATGAGAAGCGAAACGTCTTCAAAGAAAAACCAGAAAGTCCAGTTGAAAAAACACCTTTGGGACAACCATGACCTAGATGACTGAGAATCTCCATAGACAAAAGGAGACCTTCGTAGCAGCAAACCTTCTGTCGTTTGAAAGGCATTGTTCAGGATGAGCTGAGGTGGCGCAGTGGTTAGAGTGCAGTACTGCAGCTACTTCAGCTGACTGCTAGCTCAGCAGATCAGCGGATCAAATCTCACCGGCTCAAGGTTGACTCAGCCTTCCATCCTTCCGAGGTGGGTAAAATGAAGACCCAGATTGTTGGGGGCAATATGCTATTTAGTATACTGTCTTTGGTGTAAGCCACCCAGAGTCCTCGGAGAGTGGGCGGCATAGAAATATGAATTATTATTATTATTATTATTATTATTATTATTATTATTATTAAGTTAATCTTTAGTGAGATTCACAGCCTTTGAGGCTGGTTAATAGCTCAGCAGCTCGAGTCCTAACCAAGGACCTAGGAACTGTTAAGGTATCGTCGGAGGATGTAAGCTGTTCCGAGTAAGGTGGTTCTTTGTAGAGTCAAAATGTTCAAGTCCGGCAAATTTAGAATTTCTAAATAGCGGGGTAGCCCTTTGGGTATTGCTCCAAGGGCTCCAATTACAATCGGGACAACACATGATTTCTTTTTCCACAGTCGCTCAACTTCAATTTGCAAGTCCCGGTACTTTGTGATTTTTTCTTGCTGCTTATCTTCAATCCATGCATCACCAGGTATTGCAATGTCAATGAACCATATTTTTTCTTTTCAACTATTGTTATGTCAGGTGTGTTGTGGACCAAGTGCCTGTCAGTCTGAATCCTAAAGTCCCACAAGATCTTGAGTTTCTCATTCTCTAAAACTTTCTCAACCTGATGTTCCCAGTGGATTTTGCTGTACTCAAATCCAAACTTCTGGCACAATTTCCAGTGAATGATCTTAGCAACACAGTCATGGCATTGTAGGTAGTCAGTTTGTTTATTATTATTATTATTATTATTATTATTATTATTATTATTATTATTATTATATTATTATTAGTCCATTCATATACAGACAGATATTACCAACAAAACATCTGACTGTCAAAAAAAAATACTGATTTGGGCGTATCTAAGCATCAGTTAGGGATGCGGTGACTGAGTGGCTACTCGAATGGTCGGCAGTTCAGCGGTTCGAATCCCTAGTGCCGCGTAACGGGGTGAGCTCCCATTACTTGTCCCAGCTTCTGCCAACCTAGCAGTTCGAAAGCACGTAAAAAAATGCAAGTAGAAAAATAGGGACCATCTTTGGTGGGAAGGGAACAGCGTTCCATGCGCCTTTGGCATTTAATCATGCCAGCCACATGATCACGGAGACGTCTTCGGACAGTGCTGGCTCTTTGGCTTTGAAATGGAGATGAGCACCACCCCCTAGAGTCAGGAACGACTAGCACATATGTGCAAGGGGAACCTTTACCTTAAGCATCAATTATAAGAGAGGTGGACAAAAATCACAACTTAGATACTGTTCCCCCCCTCCCCATATTGCCTACTGCCTGAGACCTTATACAGAATAATGAATTGGAGGGGACTTTGGAAGTCTTCTAGTCCAGTCCCCTGCTCAAGCAGGAGACCCCATACCATTTCAGACAAATGGTTGTCCAATCTCTTCTTCAAAACCTCCAGATTTTTACAGAATTTAATAAGAGTTGATACATACTCCATAATATGTATTTTTGTTGCACAGTCATTAAATCATGTCCGACTCTTTGTGATGCCATGGACCATAGCATGCCTGGGCCTCCTGTCCTCCACTGTCTCTTGGAGTTTGCCCAGATTCACATTCATTGCATCAATGACCCTATCTAACCATCTCAACCTCTGCCGTCCCTTTCTCCTTCTGCCTTCCATCTTTCCCACCATCAGGGTCTTTTCCAAGGAGTCATCTCTTCTCCTTTGGTGGCCAAAGTATTTGAGCTTCAGCTTCAGGATCTGTCTTTCCAAAGGGTTGATTTCCTTTAGAATTGACCAATTGGGTCTTCTTGCAATCCAAGGGATTCTTAAGCGTCTTTTTCAACACCACAATTCAAAAGCATCCGTTCTTTGGCATTCAGTCTTTCTTATGGTCCAACTCTTCACAGCCATATGTGACTACAACCATCGCTTTGATATTTAGACCTTTGTCGGCATCGTGATGTCTCAGCAATGTATATTTTGGGCAAGCAAAATTTAAATTCTATATTGGACTGGACATCATAGCAGCAGATTAGAATGGAATGGAATGGAATGGAGTAGAGTAGAGTAGAGTAGAGTAGAGTAGTAGGGTAGGGTAAGGTAGGGTAGGGTAGGGTAGGGTAGGGTAGGGTAGGGTAGAGTAGAGTAGAGTAGAGTAGAGTAGAGTAGAGTAGAGTAGAGTAGAGTAGAGTAGATTAGTAGGGTAGGGTAGGGTAGGGTAGGGTAAGGTAGGATAGAGTAGAGTAGAGTAGAGTAGAGTAGAGTAGAGTAGAGTAGAGTAAGTAGAATAGAGTAGAATAGGACCTTGGAGGTCTTCTAGTCCAGCCCCCTGCTCAAGCAGGAGAACCTATACTATTTCAAATAAGTGACTGTCTAGTCCTGTGATGGCGAACCTATGACATGCATGCCAGTTGTGGCACGCGGAGCCATATCTGTGGGCATGCGAGCATTGCCCTAGCTCAGCTCCAGCACACATGTGTGCACCGGCCAGCTGATTTTTGGGCCTTCCGGGCCCACTGGAAGTCGGGAAACGGGCCATTTCCAGCCTCCAGAGGGCCTCCGGGGGAATGGGGAAGGCCGTTTTCACCCTCCCCAGGCTCCAAGAAAGCCTCTGGAGCCTGAGGAGGGCGAAAAACGGGCCTTCTGGACCCACCAATAACCTTTTTGCTGTCACATGCCAAAAGCAGGGGAATGCAGTGGGGTCACACGCGCATGCAGGGGGGGGGTCATGCCTGCATGCATGGGGGGGGCCTGGGGGGGCTTGAAATTAGGGGGGGGGGCACATGAGGGTGAGCCCCCCCCCACTCCCTCCATTTTTGGCACACGACGGCAAAAAGATTAGCCATCACTGGTCTAGTCTCTTCTTAAAAAGAGCAAGAAGCCTATCACTTTTTTTTTTTTTTTGACTGTGTGTTTGGATAAAAGTCCTCCAGTTACAACTCTGTCCAGATATATTTGAAAATTCATTAGCACCATTTTGTTCTCTCTTCAATTTCCCACAGAAGCCATTGAGGAGCGAAATTGTCATAACACGATTGTTTGGAGAGAAAAGATGGTAGCCCAGTGTTGTTAATGGAGAATCTTCAATTACTAAATCTTCCGCGAAAGTTGTCTTCTTTGTAACACCAAACAGCTGCAGAGGGATATTAACCCCAGCATTTATTGCCGGATACTTTCTCGGGAGGGCTCCAGATCAAATCACTTTATTGTGTAGAAGTTGTTTTTGTCAATAAAAGAATATGTCACCGGTGAGCCCTCGAACATGAAGAGGCAAACAAAACAGAGCCAGAGTGAAATGTACGACTGGGAGAACAGGAATCAAATTAAGATGGTTAAGATGGATGCTCTTTAACAAAGGACACCAACAAAACAAGACATGGTGCTCGCACGCATCAGATGGAGCTATAAATTACAAAAATCAGTGCAAGACTCCCTCTGTCTGCTCCTTTGCAGAGTATCACAGTCAAGCTCAGAATTTACAACTGGACCACCACAACATTTGCTGAAAACTTCACAGCAATCTACTGTGAGATGCTTGTATCATCCTGTCACCCTTCCTGAATCCCCAACACTGTGTTTGCAGGTGCCCAAACATTTGGGAACTCCAGCTTTTGAACTCATAGGGCTCACCTGATGTTTTTAAGAAGGAAGGAAGGAAGGAAGGAAGGAAGGAAGGAAGGAAGGAAGGAAAGGAAGGAAGGAAGGAAGGAAGGAAGAGGGAGGGAGGCAGGGAGGGGGGAAGGGAGGAAGGGAGGGGAGGGAGGGAGGGAGGGAGGAAGGAAGGAAGGAGGAAGGAAGGAAGGAAGGAAGGAAGGAAGGAAGGAAGGAAGGAAGGCTGTCCAAAGCAAGGAAAATGTTTCAAGCATAAATGGCATTTCCAGTAATAGTGCTGAGATTCCATTTTGCTTGGATCATTGTAGACTGCTTCATGGTTAAGAAATTTGTCTCCCATGTTACACACACACAAACAAACACACACACACACACACACACACACACACAAAAGAAAAGATAGCTAGATGGCAGAAAAATCTGGGAGTGTTTGCCTTCTGATCAATGGAAATGTGAGAGGCAGAAGAGATTAAGAAGAGGTGGCAAAATTACACAGAAGAACTATACAAGAATGAGTTTAACATCCCTGATAACCACGATAGGGTGGTCACTGACCTCAAGCCAAACATCCTGGAATGTGAAGTCAAATGGGCCTTATGAAGTCTGAGCAACAACAAAGCTAGTGGAGGTGACAGTATTCCAGCTGAACTATTCAAATTCTTAAAAGACGATGCAGTAAAAGTGCTACACTCAATTTGCCAGCAAACTTGGTAAACTCAACAGTGGCCACAGGATTGGAAAAGGTCAGTTTACATTCCAATTCCAAAGAAGGGCTATGCCAAAGAATGTTCAAACTACCACACCATTGCAGTCATTTCACATGCTAGCGAAGTTATACTCAAAATCCTACAAGCTAGGCTCCAGCAGTATGTAGACCGAGAACTACCAGAAGTACAGGCAGGATTTTGAAGAGGCAGAGGAACTAGAGATCAAATTGCCAACATATGCTGGATCATGGAGAAAGCTAGGGAGTTCCAGAAAAACATCTACTTCTGCTTCATTGACTATGCTAAAGCCTTTGATTGTGTGGATCACAACAAATTGTGGCAAGTTCTCAAAGAGCTGGGAGTACTAGACCATCTTATTTGTCTCTTGAGAAACCTATATGCGGGTCAAGAAGCAACAGTGAGAACTGGACATGGAACCACTGATCGGTTCAAAATTGAGAAAGTAATTTGGCAAGGCTGTATACTGTCACCCTGCCTATTTAACTTATATGCAGAGCACATCATGAGAAAGGTAGGGCTAGATGAATCACAAGTTGGAATTAAGATTGCCAGGAGAAATATCAACAACCTCAGATATGCAGATGATACCACTCTAATGGCAGAAAGTGAAGAGGAATTAAAGAGCCTCTTGATGCAGGTGAAGGAGGAGTGTGCAAAAGTTGGCTTGAAACTCAACATTAAGAAAACTAAGTCTCAGGAATGCCGTGCGAGACGCAATCAAAACACAGCTACAGCCTTATTCAGCTCTTTTGGCACGCTGGTTTATTCGCATCCGCATCTGGCTACACACTGTGATTCATAAACACGATTGAAATCGGCGCTACATTACACCAAGAATGGGGCGTTTATATAGCCCATCTTTCCATTAACTCATTAGGACCGCGCCCTTGTTTGTTACCACGCCCCTCTTTTAGGGGCGTAATTGGTCTTCAGCGTGTTCTGGAAGGTGCTGCCGCTGTGTCCTCCGGAACGGCCCTAATCCCGTTGCACCCGATACCACCACCCCACACCCCGCATACGGCCGCCTTCACCCAGTGCCACCACCACCAAGTATGTATATGTCTCTCGATGCTTTCAGCACGCGTTAGCGATGTCGAGCAGGTTGCTAGGCTCGACACTAAGATCATGGCATCTGTCCCTCTCAATTCCTGGCAAATAAATGGGGAAGAATTGGAAGTAGTGACAGATTTTATTTTCCTGGGCTCCAAGATTACCGCAGATGGGGACTACAGCCAAGAAATTAAAAGACGCTTGCTCCTGGGGAGGAAAGCCATGGCAAATCTAGACAGCATACTAAAAAGCAGAGATATCACCCTGCCAACAAAAGTGCGTATAGTCAAGGCGATGGTTTTCCCAGTTGCAACGTATGGCTGTGAAAGTTGGAGCATAAGGAAGGCTGAGCGCCAAAGAATTGAGGCCTTTGCACTCTGGTGCTGGAGAAGACTCCTGCGAGTCCCTTGGACTGCAAGGCGTTCAAACCGGTCAGTCCTAGAGGAGATCAACCCTGACTGCTCTTTAGAAGGCCAGATCCTGAAGATGAAAGTCAAATACTTTGGCCACCTAATGAGAAGGAAGGACTCACTGGAGAAGACCCTAATGCTGAGAAAAATTGAGGGCAAAAGAAGAAGGGGACGACAGAGAATGAGGTGGCTAGATGGAGTCACTGAAGCAGTTGGTGTGAGCTTAAATGGACTCCGGGGGATGGCAGAAGACAGGAAGGCCTGGAGAAATGTTGTCCATGGGGTCACGATGGGTCGGACACAACTTCGTGTCTAACAGAAAATAGAATATATCCAAGCTATATGTCTTAAAAAACCTTTGATGATTCTAATCAAAAACTGAAATATCTACCTCTTTTTTCTGAATGGGTACATGCCTTTTACTAAACTGTAATATTTTTGTGGGTTTGGGCTTAGTGTATTGTGTGCCCTGATCAGTTAAAATTTACATAGCAAACAATGACTAATCACGATGCACCAGCCAAGTAAACTTCATTCATGATATAAGTCCACTTCGTTGGAAACGCTTATATATGAAGCAACATTTAAGCCGAGAGCTGTTAACAGTTTCATTCATTCGGAACATAGATTTCTGATAGCTAAAATATCAAAATTCTTTTTCTTAGCATGCATGAAATACTTTCATGCCAAAGGCATGTAAGTTCCAACTGACATTTCTGCCAAAGAACAATATGAGGTTAGGTAAACAATCACACTACCATAAATTCAAAAGTTATTTATTCTGTTTAAGTTAACAATAATTTTTCAAGGATCATCTGAACTCTAAACTGTGTTTAATTTTCATCATGATTAATAAAAACAAACCACCGTGTGAAATGGAATTGTTTTACACCCAACTAAAGTTACAGTGAACACAGGATCTTCCGTACACGATGGGTGCTCTGGTCAGGATTGGCTATCTGTATTCTCCCATGACATCATCAAGATTCCTAGTTTGGACCATTTTTAAAAAAATTAATATTATATACTGTACATTATATATGTTATATGTATGTATGTATATAATTTATATTTGCTGATAAAGAAATAAAGGGAGACTAGTATAGATCTATTTCAAGCTATTTAGCTCTCATCAGCTAGCCATACCCTTACTCAGATTCAAACTTGGGCTGCCTGCATATTAGGCAGTTGTATTAACCTCTGAGCCACAAGTTCTCCTCCCTTTATCATCTTGAGCCAGGGGAGAAATTAAGGGAAGCAGTATGCTCCCTTCCATATTGGGGTAGACCAGATGCTTCAACAGAAACACACACACACACACTTATATTATATTATATTATATTATATTATATTATATTATATTATATTATATTATATTATATTAT
>NW_026844092.1:60709305-60768068 GCF_029531705.1 Pantherophis guttatus | reverse complement strand
AAAGAAAGAAAGAAAGAAAGAAAGAAAGAAAGAAAGAAAGAAAGAAAGAAAGAAAGAAAGAAAGACAAGGCTCTGACTCTGCAATAATACCAAAAACCTGGTTTCGGTTGTCCTAAAATACAGGCAGTCCTTAATTTACGACCACAATTGAGCCCAACGTTTCTGCTGTTAAGTGAGACATGTGTTAAGTGAGTTTGGCCCCATCTTTCTATGTCCTTTCTCACCACAGTTGTTAAGTGAATCACGGCAGTCGATAAGTTAGTTAACCTGGTTGTTAAATGAATCCGGCTTCCCCAATGACTTTGCTTGTCCCAGAAGGTCACAAAAGGGAATCGCGTGACCCTGAGACACAGCAACTGTCATAAATAGGAGTCGGTTGCCAAGCATCCGAATTTTGATCACGTGATCATGGGGATGCTGCAAAGGTCGTAACTGTGAAAACTGGTCATAGGTCACATTTTTAGTGCCATTGTAACTTTGAACGGTCACTGTTGTAAGTCAAGGACTATGTATGCTTGGTAGAAACCCTTCCAATGTTCTTGGTAGGCAATTGCGATCTATGGCCAATTAAGTCTGCAATCCAGGGAGCTTCAGTAAATTGGACATATGCTTGCTCTTTCTTTTAATATATTGTATTTTTCGAACTATAAGTCACACCTTTTTGTCTCCCAAAAGGGGGTGGAAGTGTCTGTGAGTCTTATAGACCAAATATTGCCAAAGCCCCGCCCACCTGCCAGCTGTTTTTTGGGCTCCGCAAACCCCGTTTATGGGCCTTTTTTGTGCCTTTTCCAGGGCTTTTTTTGCCCGTTTTCAGGGCTTTTTTCAGCCCATTTTCTAGACTTTTTTTGGCCCGTTTTTTTTTAAAAAACAGGCCAAAAAAAGTCTTTAAAACAGGCTGAAAAAAGCCTTGAAAACAGGCTGAAAGAAGCCTTGAAAACAGGCTGAAAAAAGCCTTGAAAACAGGCTGAAAGAAGCCTTGAAAACAGGCTGAAAAAAGCATTGAAAACAGGCCGAAAAAAGCGTCGAAAACAGGCCGAAAAAAGCCTTGAAAACGGGCTGAAAAAAGCCTCAAAAATGGGCCAAAAGACCTTGAAAAGGGGCCAAAAAAGCCCCGAAAACGGGCCAAAAAAAGGCTAGAAAAGGGCCAAAAAAAGACCCAAAAAGGGCCAAAAATGGGGTACGTGGAGGCCAAAAACCTTTTTTTGTTGTTTTCCTCTTCTAAATTTAGGTGCATCTTATAGTACATTTTTATTCTGTTTTGGATATGCAAAGAGGTGGAGAAAGCACAAGAACTCTAATCCAGATTAGACCTATGAGAGATTCAAGATCAACGGGAGAACCTCTAGCTAAGATTCTGTGCAGTTCGAGAACCCTCAAATCCCACTCCTGGCTGGCCCCGCCCATCCCGCCACTCCCCTCCCAGGAGTCTCCATGCGGCCTGTTTTGGATGCAGATAAGTGCAGGGCACGCGCAGCGGCTCAGGGAGGGTGAAAAACGGGCCTATATTTCCAGCCTCCAGAGGGCCTCTGGAGCCTGGGGAGGCCGTTTTTGCCCTCCTGGAAGCTCGAGGAAAGTCTCCAGAGCCCAAGGAGGGTAAAAACGCCACCCCCAGCCCCCACCGTGGTGCAGGAGGCCAACTAGGCCACGCCCACCATGGCCACGCCCACCTAACAACCAGGCAGAGAACCCCTTGCCAAAATATTTGAAGCCACCCCTGGTATCACGTCTAGGACAGGGGTTCCCAGCCCCCAGGCCGTGGCCCATTCGAAACCACACTGCACGCATGTACCTGTGCACAGCTCAACTTGCGCAAGTTGTGGGCCACCCCGCATACACGTGCTAGCCTGCTGCTTGTGCTATTTTGCCCTCTGGCTGTCACATTTTCTACCAGCTCTTGGTTTCAAGTTCTTTTTAAAGGCAGATTCAAAGCAGTAGTCCAACTATGAAGAGATAAGGTTGTGAGTCACTGACCTCTATACCTCCTGATCCAGGTAAGACTGTTACCTGGATGGACAACCCCCCTCTCTCTTCCTCTCACTCCATTCCTCCCTCCCTCCCTCTCCCTTCCTCCCTCCCCCTCTCTCTCCCTCTCTTTTCCTCCCTCTCTCTTTCTCTCTCTCTCTGTCTCTCTCCCTCCCTCCCTCTCTCTCGCCCTCCCTCTCTCCCCCTCTTTCCCTCCCTCCCTCCCTCTTTCTTTCTATGTCTCTCTCTCTCCCTCCCTCCCTCCTTCCCCCCTCTCTGTCTCTCTGTCTTCCTCCCTCCTTTTCTCTTTGTCTCTCTCCGTGTCTCTCTTTCATACCCACCCACACGCTCCTTGCCATGGCCTCCATGTATCCAGGTGATCTGCTTCTTCAAAGGCAGCACATTCCTGTCTGCAACCCCAAACTGGAACCAGGTTTCAGTGAGGCCAAGATGTCTACAGATGAACAGCAGCTCCGTCTTCCTAAGGTCCAGACTTGTTGTTCTCCATGCAGACCCTGACAGCCTCCAGGCACCGGATTAAGCCATTTTCTGGTTTTCAACAATACACTGAACCATAAACCTACCAAACTGAATGCATTTTCATCACATCCTAAGTAACATATAAGCCAAGCATGTTGTCAGGGTTCCAAGTAACACCCCCAACGAAAGAAAACTTCGAGGCTAGAAATTTGTCAAAGTTCCATTTTATGAGAGATGTCATATTGGCACATCTGGGAAAATCCAAATCTGAAAGCTTCCAGGTTTTCCCCACCCAAAAGAAAGTCCAAGTCCCTTCCCCTGCACCCACAAGTCCATCACATGGTCCAATCCAAGCACTGTCCCAACTGGAGATGCCTCCCAGTTCAGCCCCCTAGGTGAAGGGCAAGATGTCCTTGACTCTCTGAGAAAGGAATGTTATTATGACTACATATCACCTGTGATCCATACAATCCCCCCTCCCAGTTTCCCACAGTAGTAAATGTGGCAGGCCTGAAGATCCAATGAAAAAGATGGCTTCCAGGGCTGACACAGGCTGCGGGCCACTAAGTCTTTCATTGACCTGATATCACCTTGCATGTAAATTTCACCTAGCAAGAGACCTACAGTTAAACAATAACTCGCTAACTTCCTGCCTTGTCATGTTGAGTTCAGCCATTTTGTCCTGTTGGTTGAACAAATATGAGAGTTTTATTAGCATTCCTTGCTCTGGTTGGGTTGGATTGGATTGGATTGGATTGGATTGGATTGGATTGGATTGGATTGGATTGGATTGGATCAGGGGTGGGTTCCACTTACCTTTACTACTAGTTTGCAGTGGGAGCTGCGCATGCACAGAAGCTTCTGTGCATGTGCAGATCACCCATGATGATGTCATAGCAAGTGGGCGGAGCCTCCTGCTGGTTTTACTACCGGTTCTATAGAACCGGACTTAACCGGAGGCAACCCACCACAGGTTTGGATTGGATTGGGTATCCCAGCTTTCTAGTTAACTGAATGCTAGACTTAAAACACAAAATTCAGGCAAACTAACCAGCAGAACAACTTGTCTCCAAAAGCTGTGGAATAAATTCAGGTTAAAATACAAAACTCAACTTTCAACACATTTGTCTAGTGACCATCAAGTGGATTAGGTTGGATTGGATCCCAGCTTTCTTTTCAAATACAGGCAGTCCTGCACTTACGACCACAATTGAGCCCAGAATTTGTGTGGCTAAGTGAGAATTTCGTTAAGTGAGTTTTGCCCCATTTTACGACCTTTCTTGCTACATTTGTTAAGTGAATCACTGCAGTTGTTAAATTAGTAACCTGGTTGTTAAGTGAATCTGGCTTCCCCGTTGACTTGGCTTGTCAGAAGGTCGCAAAAGAGAATCACGAAACCCTGGGACACTTCAACCGCCTTGGTAGTACAGGGGTTTAAGGCACCCTGTTATTAAGCTGGTTATTAAGACCAGCTGCCTGCAATTACTGCTGGTTCGAATCTCTCCAAGGCTCAAGGTTGACTCAGCCTTCCATCCTTTCAAAGGTAGGTGAAATGAGGACCCAGTTTGTGGGGGCAATAAGCTGACTTTGTATAAATATACAAAAGGATGAAGGCTATTGCTGAGCACATTGTAAGCCGCCTTGAGTCTTCGGAGAAGGGCGGCATATAAATCAAATTTTAAAAAAAAAAACGTCATAAATATGAACCAGGTGTCAAGCATCTGAATGTAAATCACTCGAATATGGGAATGCTGCAATAGTTGTAAGTGTGAAAAATAGCCATGAGTCACTTTTTTTCAGTGTCGTTGTAACTTTGAATGGTCACTAAATGAACTGTTGTAACTCGAGGGCTACCTGTACTGTGCTAAAGCACAAAATACAGGTAGTCCTCAACTTAGAACCGTTTGTTTAGTGAGCATTTGAAGTAGCAAGGAAAGCAGTGGTGAGATTCAAATAATTTAGCAACCGGTTCTCTGTCCTAATGACCAGCTGGGTAGGTGTGGCTCAGTGGTCATGTGATCGTGTGGGCGTGGCCGACTCAACGTCACTCAGGTTGATGGGTGCTTCGCCTTAGCTGTTACAATGTAATAAGGGTTAACCAGAGAGGCAGTTTCTGTAAGCAAGGCAATAAAGATTAGGCTAGAAACAACACCAGAATGTTTCCTTCCTGCCTTCCTTACAGGATTAGCCCTGTAAAGTGGAAAAAAACAAAATAATATTTCTTCGAACAACTGGTTCTCTGAACTGCTAAGAAAGTTACCAACCGGTTCGCCCGAATAGGTGCGAACTGGCTGAATCCCACCACTGAAGGAAAGTGACTTACAACTGAGTCTTGATTTACAACCATTGCAGGATGCAGACACTTGGCAACTGGCATGTACTTATGACGGTTGCAGCATTCCAGAGTCATGTGATTTACCATTTGCACCCTTCCCACCTGACCTCCAGCAAGCAAAGTCAATAACGGGAAGCCAGATTCGCTTAACAACCATGTGATTCACTTAACAACTGCAGCGATCTGCTTAACAACCGTGACGAAAAAGTATCGTAAAATCGGGCATGTCTGACTTAACTGCCTGCCTTAGCAATGGAAATTCTGGTCTCAATTGGGATTAGAAGCCGAAGAGTATCTGTATATATACCACTCTATAATGCCTTGGTAAAGCCACACTTGGAATACTGCATCCAGTTTTGATCGCCATGATGTAAAAAAGATGTGGAGACTCTAGAAAGAGTGCAGAGAAGAGCAACAAAGAGGATTAGTTAAATCCTCTTAGTTAGGATTAGATAAGAGCCTCAGTGGTGCAGCGGACTAAGTGCTGTTAAGTTGCCTGCAATTAGTGCGAGTTCAAATCTCACCAGGCTCAAGGTTGACTCAGCCTTCCATCCTTTCGAGGTAGGTAAATTGAGGACCCGGATTGTGGGGGCAATAGGCCAGCTTTGTATAGAACAACACCGCTTGGGGGGGGCCAAAAGCCCTAATAAGCAGGTACATACATAAAAGTATGCAGGCTATTGCTATAATGCATTGTAAGCCGCCCCGAGTCTATGGAGAAGGGTGGCATATAAATTGGACTAATAAATAAATAAATAAATAAATTAGGGGACTGGAGACTAAATGCACTACAATTAATATTCTCATTGTCCCCACCACCCATCTCCTTCCACTTATGACTGTATGTTGTATACTGCAGTAAAACTACACTTGGAATAATACATCCAATTTGGTCATCGCAACAGAGAAGAGCAAAAAAGATGATTAGGGGACTGGAGGCTAAAACGTATGAAGAACGGTTGCAGGAACTGGGTATTTCTAGTTTGATGAAAAGAAGGAGCAGGGGAGACATGATAGGAGTGTTCCAATATCTCAGGGCTGCCACAAAGAAGAGGGAGTCAAACTATTCTCCAAAGCACCTGAGGGAAGAACAAAAAGCAATGGGTGGAAACTAATCAAGGAGAGAAGGAACCAACAAGAAAATTCCAGACAGTTAGAACAATTAATCAGTGGAACAGCTTGCCTCCAGAAGTTGTGAATGCTCCAACACTGGACGAGACATTTGTTCAGTGAATTTTGCCCCATTTTTCAACATTTCTTCATGCATTTGTTCAGTGAATTACTGCACTTGTTAAGTTGCTGTTAAGTGAATCCAGCTTCCCGTTGCTTGTCAGAAGGTCACAAAGGGAGAATCACATGACCTTGGGACACTGCAACCATCGTAACTATGAACCAATGGTCAAGCATCTGAATTTTGATCATGTGACCCATGGGGATGCCACAATGGTTGTGTGAAAAGTCATCAGTCCATTTTTTTCCAATGCCGTTTTATCTTCGAACGGTCACTAAATGAACTGCGGTAAATTGAGGATTATCTGCATACTCTGTTTCCCCCCAAAATAAGACATCTCCTGATAATAAGTCCAATCGGGCTTTTGAGCACATGGCAATAAGGCCAAGCGCTTATTTCCAGGGTTAAATAAAAAATATAAGACAAGGTCTTATTTTCGGGGAAACACGGTAAGATAGATGATAGAAGGTAGATAATAGACAAGAAAGGAAAAGTTATAGAAAAGAGAAGAAGGATAGATATAGATGATATAAGATAGATAGATAATAGACAAGAAAGAAAGAAAAGAAAGAAAGAAAAAGATATAGAAAGAAGGAAGGAAGGAAAGAAGGAAAGAAGGAAAGATAGAGATAGATACCGTTTCTCCCAAAATAAGACATCCCCTGATAATAAGCCCAATCGGGCTTTTGAGCACATGGCAATAAGGCCAAGCGCTTATTTCAGGGTTCAATAAAAAATATAAGACAAGGTCTTATTTTCGGGGAAACACGGTAAGATAGATGATAGAAGGTAGATAATAGACAAGAAAGGAAAAGTTATAGAAAGAAAGAAGAAGGATAGATATAGATGATATAAGATAGATAGATAATAGACAAGACAGAAAGAAAAAAGAAAGAAAAAGATATAGAAAGAAGGAAGGAAGGAAAGAAAGAAGGAAAGAAGGAAAGATAGAGATAGATACCATTTCTCCCAAAATAAGACATTCCCTGTTAATAAGCCCAATTGGGCTTTTGAGCACATGGCAATAAGGCCAAGAGCTTATTTCAGAGTTCAAAAAAAAATATAAGACAGGGTCTTATTTTTGGGGAAACACGGTAATATTTTGCAGGATTTTTCATTGGCGGTTCAAGCGACTTGAACAAGGCAAGGAACCAGCATAACGCTATCTTGAAAAGTTAGACAGGCAACTTTGTACGAATGAGTGGTCCTTGACATTTTGGGTGGGTGCCCATATTTTGGAGAGAGTGGCCTGGAGACTATCACAAAACATGATAAGGTGATGGGTGTAACCCAGTAGAAAATACCCACTTGCCAAAGAACAAACGAACAAACGAATCAGGTTGCTTTCGCTACTTTTGTCTACCTCAGATGCTCCTCAGATGCCGGTTAACCTTTGATGTTTGTTTTTGGGGTATTGTTTTTTTTACAGGCAAATAGATATGCTTCCAAACCAAAGCTGCCTATCATTTTTGTTTTGTAAAAACGTTCCTCAAGTTGATGAGATCTTGGAAATAAAACGGATGCTTTAGGCAGTTGTTTTGATTTATAGAAATGAGATTTCCCCTTTGTTAGTTTTTTTGGGGTTTTTTTTAGTTAAAAGAAGCTTCCCCCAAAAAATAAAATAAAACCTAAAGGGACATATCTAGGAATAAATAGCAACCAGTAGAAGTCACAGCAGGGATGTAAAGAACCGGAGAAATTAGACAAGTTTGTGGAAGTAATTAGAAAAACGAAAGGGGGGGGGGAATTGAAACTACATAGAAAAAAAAAGAACAGAAAGAAAACTGTTTTGTAGAACACACATTGTAAGAATGTTTATAAGTAAAGCTCTCTTTTGAAAAGGAGCTTTGGTAGTACAGTGGTCTAAGGCACCCTGTTATTAAGCTGGTTATTAAGACGAGCTGCCTGCAATTTCTGCTGGTTCGAATCTCGCCAGGCTCAAGGTTGACTCAGCCTTCCATCCTTTCTAAGGTAGGTAAATTGAGGACCCAGTTTGTGGGGGCAATAAGCTGACTTTGTATAAATATACAAAAAAAGGATGAAGGCTATTGCTGAGCACATTGTAAGCCGCCCTGAGTCTCCGGAGAAGGGCGGCATATAAATCAAAATTAAAATAAATAAATAAATAAATAAATAAATAAATAAATAAATAAATAAATAAAGTAAAATGCACGCATAAAATGAAATTTCTATAATAGTGCTGAGAAAGATATATTAGTAAATTATTAATAAAATATAGAGTAGAGTAGAGTAGAGTAGAGTAGAGTAGAGTAGAGTAGGGTAGGGTAGGGTAGGATAGGATAGGATAGAACGGAATGGAACGGAACGGAACGGAACAGAACAGAACAGAATAGAATAGAATAGAATTCTTTATTGACCAAGTGTGATTGGACACACAAGGAATTTATCTTTGGTGCAGATGCTCTCAGTGTACATAAAAAGAAAAGATACATCCTTCAAGAATCATAAGGTACAACACTTAATGATAGTCATAGGGTACAGATAAGCAATCAGATCATACTATAGAAACAATCAATATAAATCGTAAGGATACCAGCATCAAGGTTACAGTCATACAGTCACCAATGGGAGGAGATGGGTGGTGGGAACGATGAGAAGATTAATAGTAATGCAGACTTATTAAATAGTTTGACAGTGTTGAGGGAATTATTTGTTTAGCAGAGTGATGGCGTTCGGGGAAAAACTGTCCTTGTGTCTAGTTGTGCAGTGCTCTATAGCAGTGGTCCCCAACCTTTTTATCGCCGCGGCCCGCTGAGCGCGCGCAGGGGTGGGGCCACGGCTCAGGAGCCTTTGCGCAGGCCCATTGCGCACGGCCCAGGAGCCTTTGCGCAGGCCCATTGCGCACGGCCCAGGAGCCTTTGCGCAGGCCCATTGCGCACGGCCCAGGAGCTTTTGCGCAGGCCCATTGCGCACGGCCCAGGAGCCTTTGCGCTGAAGCGTTCCTGTCCCCCGGCCGCTGCGCGGCCCGGTGCCAGGTACTCCACGGCCCGGCACCGGTCCGCGGACCGGGGGTTGGGGACCACTGCTCTATAGCGTCGTTTTGAGGGTAGGAGTTGAAACAGTTTATGTCCAGGATGCAAGAGGTCTATAAATATTTTCACAGCCCTCTTTTTGACTCGTACAGTATACAGGTCCTCAATGGAAGGCAGATTGGTAGTAATTGCTTTTTCTGCAGTTCTAATTATCTGTGTCTGGCTTGTTGGGTTGCAGAACCAAACCAGACAGTTATATCAAGAGATAATTGTGATATTTTAAGGAAAACAGGAAGGGAGGGAGGGAGGGAGGGAGGGTGGAAAGAAGGAAGGAAGGAAGGAAGGAAGGAAGGAAGGAAGGAAGGAAGGAAGGAAGGATAGCTCTGTTATTTTTATTACAATTGTCAGGTGGCCACATTAAAATAGAATTTATCAGGCCTTGAAAGAAATTATCACTCAAAGATAAGTTTATTTACCATGGCAATAATAAAATCATACCCTACAGTTCCCTTTCCCCACCCCCTTTCTTTTCTTTTTTTTAACTGGATGAATTTGCTCAGTCCAGGTTTTGCTGACACAGTTTCGGGATAGAGCAGCCGAGATCTGCCTTTGAGATCCGGTTGGCCAGCTTAGCTTCATCACAAGGAAATATGCATGTTCAAAAATGTGTGTCTGAAAGCTGAGACACCCCCCCTCCACTTCCCAATTGCTAGAAATCCATGCTGGAAAATGCAGAGGTTTTGATCATGAAATGCACACTGATGCCCAAACTCCAAAACTGTTTTAGAGGCAATAGGAAAATGTAGCAGCAATGACGGTTTGCTGCATCCTGCAGTCACAATTGACAATGTTTTTTGGGCAAAAACCCACGTTTACTTTTTGATTTCTGGCAAAAAAACAACAAACAAGAAATTGTGGATGCTCCAATGCTAGAGATTTTTTAAAGAAGAGATTGGATAACCACTTGATCTGAAATGATAAAGGCTTTCCTGATTAAGCAGGGGGTTGGACTAGAAGACCTCCAAGGGCCCTTCCAACTCAGTTATTCGGTTACAATGAGTTTGCTTAATGACTGCAGTGTTCATTTAACAACCACAATCACTGGGGGGGTGGGGAATTTAAATTGGGTCGGTCATGTCGGTGACCTGCTTTATGACCGTCATGATTTACCACCATGATTGACAGGCTCAAATACAGTCATAAATTGAGCACTATCTCTTTGTGAAGCAGAAAACATGGTCTTTGGTTTATACTAGGGACCATGGCAACTCTAGTAACTGTTCTGTTACCTTTGGTAGGCAAAGCATGTTTTCTCCCACTTAACTTTGCTCCCTTTCTTTATTTAAAACGCCTTTCCTTTTCCTGGAAGAAACTGAGCACTTATCAGATGTTGAAAACCTAATTTGTTATTTTTATTTGTTGCGACATGCATATATCTTTGTTTCAGGGGTGGGCTTCAAAAATTTTAGCAAGGCGTTCTCTGCCCGGTTGTGGGTGGGCATGGCCATGGTAGGCGTGGCCTAGGCGGCCTCCTGCACCACTGTGTGGGGGGGTCATTTTTGCCCTCCCTAGGCTCCGGAAGCTTTCCTCAAGCCTCCAGGAGGGTGAAAATGGCCTCCCCAGGCTCCGGAGGCCCTCTGGAGGCTGGAAACAGGCTTTTTCTGGCCTTCCCGAACTTCTAGTAGGCCCGTTTTTCATCCTCCCCGAGCCTCCGCGCGCGCCCTGCACTTACCTGCATCCAAAACAGGCCACGTGGGGACTCCTGGGAGGGGCGGGGTGGGCGGGGCCAGCCAGGAGTGGGATTTGGGGATTATCCAAACTGCACTGAATCTTAGCTAGAGGTTCTCCCGAACCCCTGCGAATCCCCAGCAGCCCACCCCTGCTTTGTTTCCAATCCTTCCTCTGCTGAATGCAAGGCCTAGTATCTAAGACAAGAGAATGGGTCTCAGTCAAATAATTTGTTTAAACCAGTGTTTTTCACGCGTAGCCATTTTAAGATGGGTGGAGTTTTCTTCCCAGAATTCCCCAGCCACCATTTCTGGCTGGAGAATTCTGGGAGTTGAAGTCCAACCCATCTTTAAAAAGGCTAAGCTTGAGAAACACTAGTTTAAAGTAACATCCAGAGAAACTGGGACGATTTGAAAAACACACGGCACACGCCTCTGTCTGTGGGCAGCCTTGACCTCTGTGCAGTTCAATTCCTGTCCATCCTATGGCAATGATAGTACGTGCACCTCGGTGTATCCAGTGAGCAGAATTCAGGCTAGGCAAGAGCCCCACCATGTGTGCAGCTGGAGGGCTGCAGCCTCGTCTTACAAGAAGAGCTCGCAAAGCCACAAAGGGAAAGGAGAAGCTCAGAATTGCACATATGAGCCCTGGATTTGGGGGAAGGGCCCTGCCTGGAGAAGAAGATGGGAGTGGGGGGAGAGAAAAAAACCTGAATAAAATTTGCATAAGTATGAAGCTCAAAAGAATTTCTCTTAATCCTCTTCCCCTACCCTTGTCAGTTATACTCACGCTGGAGAGTTTGAAGATAGGTTGACGAATGAATAATTTACCGGGAAATATGTTTTGTGTAAGTCTTGGATTTCACATCACCTTCCGCAGAACATGTGGGCCGGTTTTACTAATTTAAGCCCTGACAGGTGGCCCATGGCCCCGGTGCTCGGTTTTCCCCCCTGTTCATTTGAGGAGGGAGAGGGTGCTTGGTGGCAGGGCCGTCTTAAACAGCATTATGGGCCCTGGGCAAAGCCGTGTAGTGGAGCCCCTACGACAGTGATAACTAACCTTTTTGCCGTCGCATGCCAAAAGTGGGGGGAGTGGGAGGAGCCCACGTACGTGCCCACACCCATAATGCAATGTCCCCACATGTCCCGCCCCCACTCATCCATTCGTGACCCCCATGCTCCCTCCGCACATGAGCATTCAATCCTCCTTACGCAAGCGGCGTGACCCCGCACACACACTCCCTGCACGCATGCGCGCGTGACCCTGTGTGGCCCATTTTGGACCTGGCAGGCCTCCCTGAGGCCTCCTGGGACTAAAAACGGGTCACAGTCCGTGCCGCAATCCCTGTGGCCTGTTTTGGCATGGAGGGCGCACTGCTCCCCCCAATGCTTCCCCCACCCCCCCGTGCATGCACACAAGACCCCCTCCCATGTGCCCCACCCCCACACCAGAGACCCGAAAATCAGCTGGCCGGTGTGAGGCACGCGCGCATGCGCGGTGGAGCTGAGCTGGGCGACGGCTCACGTGCCTGCAGAGAGGACTCCGCGTGCCACCTGTGGCACGCATGCCATAGGTTTGCCACCACGGCCCTACGACAACTACTCACGGGAATAAAAATGTAAATGGTCAGTAAAATTAAATATATATTTGCATGTTAGTATTAATTTTAAAAAAGCAGGAAAATGTAATAAATATGTTGTTGCATTTATATGATACAAGTTGCATTGAAGGGTTAATATACACAGATTAGTATGGGGCTCCTATGCTCGTGGGGCCCACACAGGGGTGGGCTTCAAAAATTTAAGCAAGGGGCTCTCTGCCCGGTTGCTGGGTGGGCGTGGCCATGGTGGCCATGGCCTAGTCAGCCTCCTGCACCACGGCGGGGAGTGTTTTTGCCCTCCCCGGGCTCCGGAGGCTTTCCTTGAGCCTCTGAGAGGGCGAAAACAGCCTCCCAAGGCTCCAGAGGGCTTCTGGCCTTCTTCCCAAACTTCCGGTAGGCCCGTTTTTTGGCCTTCCCAAGCCTCCGCATGTGCCCTGCACTTACCTGCATCCAAAACGGGCCACATGGGGATTCCTGGGAGGGGAGGGACAGGGTGGGCGGGGCCAGCCAGGAGTGGGATTTGGGGATTTATCGAACTGCACAGAATCTTAGCTAGAGGTTCTCCCGAACCCCTGCGAACCCCCAGCAGCCCACCCCGGCAAGTGCCCATCAGGCCCATGCATTAAGACAGCCCTGTTTGGTGGTGCTGCAAAGCTCAGCCTGTGGGTTTCCTTGCTCCTTCAACCCTGGTTCCCCCACCCCACAATCCTGTGGCTCCTGGCTAGTAACAGTCCTAGAGTTTCCTGAGGGGGTGGGGGTGTCCATCTTGCTTTGATTCAGCCAAGATGGCCCTAAAGGGAAAATTAAACGGAGACAGCTGCGTTGCACTTTTTGCATGCTTATATTTTCCCTCCAGAGAGACACGGTGGCTCAGTGGCTAAGACACTGAGCTTGTTGATCGAAAGGTCGACAGTTCAGCAGTTCGAATCCCTAGTGCTGCGTAATGGGATGAGCTCCCGTTACTTGTCCCAGCTTCTGCCAACCTAGCAGTTCGAAAACACATAAAAAATGCAAGTAGAAAAATAGGGACCAGCTTTGGTGGGAAGGTAACAGCGTTCCGTGCACCTTTGGCGTTTAATCATGCTGGCCACATGACCACGGAGACATCTTCGGATAGCGCTGGCTCTTCGGCTTTGAAACGGAGATGAGCACCTCCCCCTAGAGGCGGGAACACATATATGCAAGGAGAACCTTTACCTTTACTTTTTATTCTCCCTCCACCTTGAAATCAGCAAAAAAAAGACTAGCTTGGAACCATATTAAATCTATTTCTGCGTTGCCTATCTTTCGCCGGTTCAATTGTCTCGGTCACTGCTGTCAGAGGAATGGGTGATAAAGCTGAACACGTTTCATATTGTGTGCAACTAACCTTGGACAAGGCCGGAATGAGAGGAGAAAAGGCTATTTGAACAAAGGTAGGTTGACGCTTGTCTCCCTTCTGTGATGGGAACAAGATGTGGCAACGTCCAGAGTCCGTTGCAGAAAGAAGCTGACGGGGCGTGTTGGTGCCACAGTTAAGGGCAAGGAAAGGCCTTCAACAGAGAGGTGAAATTTTGCAAATAATGACCAGAATTTAAATGGACCTACAGTTTGCTCTAACGCAGAATATGCTGACCTGTCTGTGCGCTCCGCTTTTCAAAGCTTCACTGCTTCACTGCTCTCTTTTTGTATCTTTTTATACCCACCTTAGATGGTTTAGCTCAGGGTTTCCTAACCTTGGCAACTTTTAAGACACATGGACTTCAGTTCCCAGAATTCCCCAGCTAGTATGGGTTGAAAGTCCTCCAATTCTGGGAGTTGAAAACTTCTGGGAGTTGAAGTCCATGGCTGACTAGGGAATTCTGGGAATTGAAGTCCACACATCTTAAACTTGTGAAGGTTGGAGAATCCTGTTTTAACCTCTCATACACAGGGCAGTTTCCCCAAAAAGGGAAGCTGCAGGATGTGGTCCAAAAAGTGAAGATGGCAGCCACAACAAGTCAAGGTGGCAGCCACAACTGAGCAAGCAAAGCACAGAAATGCATATAAAACCAGGCAGAGCTTCAACTGCACTATCGTGGCTGCCATCTTGACTTTTGAAAAATATTCCTCAATGAGATCTCACTGAGGTCTGCTATAAAATCCAATACTTGGCTGTTGTAACTTCACTTTTTTCCTAGCTTCTGGAACCATGAAAGGTGAAGGCATCTTTGTCCATCCCTCTTATCTTTGGTGAGATTCCTGCTGATAATATTATTATCATCATCACCGTTATACCCAGCGGTGGGTTGCCCCCGGTTTGGACCGGTTCGCAAGAACTGGTAGTAAAACCTGCGGGAGGCCCTGCCCACTGCCCCAGATGTCGTCATTGGTGATCTGCGCATGCACAGAAGCTTCTGCGCATGTGCGAGGGAAGCAAGTGCACAAGTGCACTCCCGTTGCGAACTGGTAGTAAAGGTAAGTAGAACCTACCCCTGGTTATACCATGTTTTGTTTGTTGTTGAGTGAACACAACTGTGTAATGTAAGGTGGCTTACTAAAATCAGCAATGAGTTCAACTCAATTGTTAGGGTGCAACCCCACAACTGAGACCCAACTCCAACTGAACGTGAGCACTTTAATATATTTATTATTCATATACCGTGTTTCCCTGAAAATAAGACCGGGTCTTATATTAATTTTTGCTCCAAAAGACGCATTGGGGCTTATTTTCTGGTTAGGTCTTATTTTGTGGGGGAAATACGGTACTAAATGCATCCATCTAGCTGACAACCTTAACTGGGTCTTATTTTGGGGGTAGGGCTTATACTATGAGCATCCTGAAAAATCATGTGAGGACTTATTTTCCGGTTGGGTCTTATTTTCGGGGAAACAGAATATCAAATTTAGAAACTGTACATCTTCATCACAAGGCATAATGAATTAGAAAAAACCAGTTGGGTGATTGTTTTTATACATGGTAACTGCAGAAAGATTATTATATGGAAAGATTGGATGCTACCCACAATGGAGGAATGGCTGATGAAGATGTCAGAATTTGCAGAGATGACAAAATTGACTTGTTTGAATAGAGAAAAAGACAATAACTCTATTTGTCAGTGACCGGAAACCCTTTATGGACTTTTTGCCAAAACTGGGGAAAAAATGAACTTGTGATTGATTCCTTTGATGACTAGAAATGGTGGAAAGAAGGGAGCTAGGACATAACATTAGAGCAGTGTTTCCCAAACTTTTTCCTCAAGCAAATTAGGGGTCCTTGGTACTCTCTGAGCTTGGCTGTTTCCTTGTAGACATTTCATTACCCCAAACTAGGTAACATCATCGGTGCTAGTTTAATGAACAATGAAACATCTGCAAGAAAACAAGCCGCCCTGAGTCTCCGGAAAAGAGCAGCATATAAATCGAACCAATAAATAAATAAATAAGCTCAGGGAGCACCAAGGACCCCTCATTTCAAGCCTTGAGCTACAAATATTCTCCTTTATCGGTACTGCAAACTAGGCAAGAGTGAGCCGGTTTTGAAGCTATCCTCTGATAAAGACAGAAAGGACTTCCTGAGCTTCGCATCAGGCCATCTAGCTAACCTTCTGGTTCTCATTAAGCAGGATAATGAACACCTCCGTTCACACGGCACCTTTAACCCGGTTCATGGATTAACCCCCTTCCAGGTTCTCACCATACAGCGAGCTCTAAACTAATCAAGCTGTGTTTGCACAATACTGTATATAACCACCGCTCAAAATCCGAGGTCAAGGCTAACTAAGCTGAGTACAGTGTGCAACCAGGTTTTCCACTGGCCTCCCGACCCCACTTATGTGAAGATTTCGTTTCTGTTTACTGATCCTTCTCGTTCAACTGAGCAGAGAAGAAACTGTTTTCCGTTTCCATTAAAATGTAGGGCTCTTGTCCTGCTCTTATTCACACGATGGCAAGGACATCGTCTGAGTAACCCACCCTTTCAGGGTGCGAAGGTTTTCCCCACATTTTGCAAACTCCCCCGTTTCTCACACTTCAAGAGAGCATCCTTTTGAGGATGTCTAATCGTTATAGACTAGTGATGGCTAACCTTTTCCGAACCAAATGCCCAAACCGTCCACGTGTGCCCGATCCCCCAAAATGCAATGCGCGCATGGCCCCTGTGCATGCACCCACCCCCACGCATGCATGCGTGCCCCCAACATGCCCACCACCACCCCCGCATGTGTGCGGGCCCACCGCATGTGCCCCCAACCCCACTCATGCACACACGGCCCCCCCGCACATGCCCCAGCCCTCATGCATGCACATGCACACCTCCATATGCGCCCCGCCCCCTGCGCATGTACGGCAGAGACCTGACAACCAGCTGACCAGTGGGAGGCGCATGTGTATGTGTGGCAGAGCTGAACTGGGGTAACGGCTCGCATGCCCACAGAGAGGACACTGCATGCCACCTGTGGCAGGCATGCCATAGGTTCGCCATCACATTCATAGACTGTGGGATCTGTAAAGCCAAACTCCAGCAAGGCATTCGGTTCTTGTGCTTGGCTTAAAATCTGGAAAGCTCACAGCTTTCCATTTCGAGTGCTAGGATCATCATTGGGATCAAGCATCCGGCTGGTGTGGTAATCATTCTGAAAAACTAAAGATTTCAGACTACAACGTACAGGGGCTGCTTCTTTGTTTATATTTCTAGTTTATTTTGCATGCACGCCACATAAATAGCTCCAACAGGAAAAAATAGGCATCCCTCTTCCCCTCAAAATTACAGAATTACAGAGTTGGAAGGGACCTTGGAGGTCTTCTAGTCCAACCCTCTGCTCAGGCAGGAGACCCAATACCATTCCTGTTGTGACCCCGACTCCCAAGCCTGTCCTAACAGAGGAAGAGGACTCAGAAGGTGATGGGGAGGAACTGATAAGGCCTCCCTCTCCAGGACCCTCCTCTCTGGCAATGCCTCAGGTTCCATCCAAAGGCCAAGAGGAACAGCCTGGGATATGCCAGGAGGAAAGCAATAGATAGGGTGCGAGGATGATGAATCCTGGCTTGATCCCAGGCAGCGTTGGAGGGAGAAGCGTGCGCAGCAACGAAAGAGGCGTGGGAGGGGCAGAGATTGAGCTGAGTCATTGAGCCATACCCCACAAGGAATAAAAGTGGATGTGATTGCTCTTCAGGCTTTGTGACGATCAAAGTTAAAAACCTGAGAGTCACATCGCATTACCTGAAATCTGGCTTGTGCATATTTGGACTGGACACTATAGAGCCGAGGACACTATAACAGAGCAACCAATAACAACAAATAACCTGGCATAGGGGGCTGCGGTGGCTCACATGGTAAGAGGCTGAGCCTGCGCTCCGCTGAGGTCGGCAGCTCGGCGGCTCGATTCCCGTTAGTGAATAAACCGTGTAGGGACAGGAAAGGAGCCTCCCCCTCAACTGCCTACTGGCATTCAGGTCAGTGGTGGGATTCAAAAAATTTTTACTACCGGTTCTGTGGGCGTGGCTTGGTGGGCGTGGCATGGTTTGGTGGGTGTGGCAGAAGAATACTGTAAAATCTCCATTCCCACCCCAATCCAGAGGAAGGATACTGCAAAATCCCCAATCCCTCCCGATCAGCTGGGACTCAGGAGGCAGAGAATAGATGGGGGCGGGGCCAGTCAGAGGTGGTATTTACCGGTTCTCCAAACTACTCAAAATTTCCGCTACCGGTTCTCCAGAACTGGTCAGAACCTGCTGAATACCACCTCCGATTCAGGTATCCCGCAGGTAAGATAACACTGCCGGAAAAACAATCCTTTCACAGAGGCAGCCAGCCGCTTCAGTGATCCCTGACTAACACATGCCATAAGCTAAAAGAAAGAAAAAAAAACTTGGCATAATTGCTTTAAAAAAGCCCCAAAATGCAGTTTCAGAGCTGACTTTGCAGTAATGCAAAGATTGGTGCATAAGCACCAAAGAATGAGGAATAAATAAATAATTGCATTTATTTTATTCATGCCAACTATCCACCAACTCAGTCCTCGTGGGTTTTAGATTATGATTTGCAGTTTGTTTCAAACAATGGACTATGTACTGCCTTGGATCCCCAGAGGAAATGTAGAATATAAATGCATGCAGTAATTAAAAATATTTTAATTAGAATGTCCCAACGGTGCTTTTTTCAAGAGGCAACTGGATTTTCTTGTTTTCTTTGAAGGCATTTTGCTTTTCAGAGCTGAAGAAACTTCTTGGATGAGAAGCGAAATGTCTTTTTAAAAAGAACCAGGAAAGTCCAGTTGCCTCTTGAAAAAGCACCTTTTGGGACAACCATCAACTGGATCAGGGGTGGGTTCTACTTACCTTTACTACCAGTTTGCATTGCGCCCCCATATGCAGATCACCTATGATGACATCCGGGTCAGTGGGCGGAGCCCCGTCGGTTTTACTACCGGTTCTTGCGAACCGGTCCGAACCGGGGGCAACTCACCACTGACCTGGATGACCGAGAATCTCCATAGACATTTTAATTAGAATTACCGAGGACTGAATCAGGAATCATGGTCTTGATCAAAGAAACTACAATTTACGATCTACAGAGCCTTGGTAGTACAGTGGTTTAATGCACCCTGTTATTAACACAGCTGCCTGCAATTTCTGCAGGTTCGAATCTCGCCAGGCTCAAGGTTGACTCAGCCCTCCATCCTTTCTAAGGTAGGTAAATTGAGGACCCAGTTGTGGGGGCAATAAGCTGACTTTGTATAAATATACAAAAGTATGAAGGCTATTGCTTAACGCATTGTAAGCCGCCCTGAGTCTCCGGAGAAGGGCGGCATATAAATCAAATTAAAAAAAAATAAAAAAAAAAATAAAAAAAAATACCCAAAGTGGGGTAACTATCTTTTGTTCTCCAGCTCCAGTTTTAGAACTGTTATCAATCATTCCATCCTGCATATTTTGCAATTCATTTACATTTATTCTAACGACCTGTTTTCCTGCTTAATTTTTTCCCCCTTTAAATCCATTTTAATTTTTTTTTTTTTACAAAGTGATTAAAACGCTGCATTCTGCAGTCCCAGTTGTGCCTCCTGTGTAAGCCATCTTCGGCAATTTACAAAACCTAGATTTTCTCCATATGTTTTAGGAAAGGATTTTAGTGAAGAATTCAGCAAAGAAGAAAGCAGATTGGGGTGGCCCACTCCAGCCTGTGACTACAATTCCCATTAACCCCTAAAGGTTAGGGCAGTCCCACAGATCTGAAGGCCTGTGGAAAGTTACAATTATGCATTTTTACAGGGGAGGGTCAAATTAAAAAAAAAAAAAAAGTAAAAATACAAATAGTGTGACTCTGGGCTGGAACAATTCACCTCCTCTTTTTACCACCAAAACAAGCGTGTGCTTTGTGTATTTAGAGAATTTGACAGATGGCCAAATGCTTTCAGAACCAGACTTGCATATTTCAGGTTTCATGAGAGAACACACTGGTTATTAATATGACAGGTTACAAACATCAGAAGATTTTGCTGTTAATTAGGCATTTGACAAATACCATGTCCCAAACTCTCACACCAACAACAGCTTGGTGGCACTCGAGAGACATCTGGTGGCCAAACACGGCTTCTTCCTTTCACACAATCGGCATCATTATGTTTTGGGATGATGGTTTGAGGTGTGTGGTTTTTTTTTTTTTTTTTTTCCCCAAATGGAAGTTCGCAAATTTAAGGTCTGGCCCAGGAGTGATATTCACTTACGTTTGCTACCGGTTTGCATATGTGAGCTTGCGCGCAGGGCCTTCCGCGCATGCACGGAGCGTCAAAAACGGGACGTGATGACGTCTGGGCGAGTGGGCAGAGCATCGCACAGCTGGCACTACCGGTTTGCCTGAACCGGATAAAACCAGCTGAATACCACCAATGGTCTGGAGCCTGAAAGTTGAACATTTCAAATCAATGTTTCTCTACCATGGGAACTTGAAGATGTGTGGACTTCAACTCAGGGGTGAAATGCTACCGGTTCGAACCGGTTCGCCTGAACTGGTAGCGGTGGTGCCACCAAAATGGCTTCCAGGTCTGACAGCTCCGCCCACCCACCCGGTTGTCGTTACTTCCTGGTTTTATTTTATTTATTTATTTATTTTATTAAATTTGTATACCGCCCTACTCCCGAAGGACTCAGGGCGGTGAACAGCCATAAAATAAAACATGTAGATACAAAATTTAAAATAGAGATAAAACTAATTAAATAAATTTGGCTGAGACATTTTAAAACCCCAATAAATTAAAACCAAATTTAAAATTCCATTTAAAAGAGGAAAAGTTTAGGTCAGGCCAGCTTGATGGAATAAAAACGTCTTAAGCGCGCGACGGAAGGTACGCAGATCCGGAATCCTCCGTATCTCCGGGGGGAGCTTGTTCCAGATCGTAGGTGCCCCCACAGAGAAGGCTCTCCCCCTGGGGGCCGCCAGTCGACATTGTTTGGCCGACGGCACCCGGAGGAGCCCCTCTCTATGGGAGCGTACTGGTCGGTGGGAGGCTATTGGTGGCAGCAGGCGGTCCCGTTCCTTTAACCAGGAAGTAACCTGTTTTTGACCCTCTGCGCATACGCAGAAAGCTTTGTGCATGCGCAGATGGTCCAAGCGTGCACATGACCGGTAGGGAAGGTAAGTAGATTTCACCCCTGCTTCAACTCTCAGAATTCCCCAGGCTGGGGAATTCTGAGAGTTGAAGACCACACAAGTTCCCAAGTTTTGAGAAACACCACTCCAGATTATAGGCCAACAGGCCAAGCAGTTCTTCTGCCTGCCCACTGGTTAGGACAGGGGTCGGCAATCTTAAACACTCAAAGAGCCATTTGGACCCGTTTCCCACAGAAAAGAAAACACCGGGAGCCACAAAACCCTTTTATTTTATTTATTTATTTATTTATTTTATTGAATTTCTATACCGCCCTACTCCCGAAGGACTCAGGGCGGTGAACAGCCACGAAATAAAACACATACATGTAAAAATTTAAAATCGAATAAAATGAATTAAATAAATTTGGCTGAATTAATACCCATAATTTAAAATACCCATATTTTAAAACAACATTAAAATTTAAAATTTGCCCTTAAAAGGGAGAAGATTTAGGCGAGGCCAGCTTGATGAAATAAAAGAGTCTTCAGCTCACGGCGGAAGGTGCGCAGATCCGGGATCTTCCGTATCTCTGGGGGGAGCTCGTTCCAGATCGTCGGTGCTCCCACAGAGAAGACTCTTTTGACATCTAAAATGAAAATAACACTGCATATATCGTTTTTTACCTTTATGCTTTGAATATAAAAAAATTATAGTGTGTTGTGTTTATGAAATCACTGACCTGCTACAGAGAAAACACATTTTTATTTCCGCATTCAACAAAAACATTTTGAATTCCGGGGGGAAAAAAAAGATGGGTCAAAAAGCTCAATAAATCACGTGCTGGCGAGTGTGGCAAATTGGCAGTTGTGACGCAAATTTTGAGTGACAGGGAGCCTCAGCAGAGGGGTGAAAGAGCCACATGCGGCTCCAGAGCCGTGGGTTGCTGACCCCTGGGTTAGAGGGAGGTTGTAGGGAAAAAAATCTGTCTCCCACATACAAACACACACACAAGACAGACACACAGACACACAGACACAAGCAGCATGGGCACATAAGCAAAGGAATGCAGATCAGACCTTCAGCAGAATATCCATCAACGCATTACCTCCAAGGCTTCTCTTCCTTCCAATGGAATGGTTTTGCCCCAAATTTAAAACTTAAGAAGAGATTGGACAGCCACTTGTCGGAAATAGTATAGGGCAGTGATGGCTAACCTTTTCTAAACCAAGTTCCCAAAGTGTGTGTGTGTGTGTGCATGCACGCACGAGCACCCAAACCCCCAAAATGCAATGCGTGGATGGCCCTGCACATGCGCGCGGGGGCCCCCCACATGCACCCCGCTCCCCCGCATGCTCGCGTGGCCCCACACACATGCCCCTCCCCACACACATGTGCGCGCCTCCTCGTATGTGCCCCACCCTCTGCACATGCGCAGCAGAGACCTGACGACCAGCTGGCTGGTGGGAGGCGCATACACATGCACGGCAGAGCCGAACTGGGACGACGGCTCACATGCCCACAGAGAGGGCACTGCATGCCACCTGTGGCACACGTGCCATAAGTTCACCATCATGGGTGCAGGGTTTCCTGCCTGAGCAGGGGGTTGGACTAGAAGACCTCCAAGGTCCCTTCCCACTCTATTCTAGTCTAATTATTGACTCATTTTATACCAAGGCTGAAAAGAAAAACTAAAGCAGGTTTATTGGCTCAGATGCCAGGTTATGGCTTGTCTAGTTGATAGAAATAGCCTCATTTCCTTTGGAAATCAAGGAAGGCAGCCTTGGGCCCATAGGCATCCAACAGCCATGATGAGGTCACATACAGAATGATGTCATTCGTATAGTGGCCCATTTACAAGAAATAAAACTAAGATGGATGAATACATAAAAGGGGGGCCTTTGCACAGGTTCGCCTAGTGCGCCAGTTGCGGCCTTTCCTAGACAGGGATGCCCTCCGTCTTTAGGAAGTTAGCACCCACCCCTTTCCTGGAAGAGTGAAATATTTTGGGAAATATTAAAAAGGCAGAATATTATATTTCCCTGGATGAGAAATGGAGAAGCATATTTTACAGACAAAGCAGCTCCCACTTTCCTGCCCCCCACCCTTTGTTAATGGACCAGAGGCAGAAACCCAATCCTTTGTCAAAGGACATTTGCAACACAACAGCAACAGAAACTAACACAATGGGCCCATCTAGCAACCGAAACTCACCACATGTGACCTGGGAAGCACATGTGACCATCAGACAGCAAGGCTAGCTAAGACCCCCACCCCCTGGGAGTCTGACAACCAATCAGGATACTCTTTTGGGGCCCCAAGAAATGCAGAGCCAGAGAGAGCATAAAAACCCGAGGATTTACTGTATCTGCCCCTTTTCTGTTCAGGAACTCAAGCCATGTGATTCCTGTCCACCATTAAACCATCTTTCCAAGCAGTCTCCATGTTTCCAGTGTCTTTTTCCCCACTTGGAGCAGAAGCTAGAAGGAGATTTCTTCCAACAGTACAGTCACTCAAGCTCTCATTGTCTCTTGGTTGGATTACTGCAATGCCCTTTACAGGGGGCTGCCCTTGTGGTGCACCCGAAGGCTCCAGCTAGTCCAGAATGCGGCCGTGCAGGTTGTTACGGGAGCTTCCCGTTACTCTCGTACAACACCTCTCCTGCGTGAGCTGCACTGGCTGCCGGTGGCCTTCTGGATCCGCTTCAAGGTGCTGGTATTGACCTATAAAGCCCTACATGGCATGGTCCCGGGGTACTTGCAGAACCACCTCCTACCGCCTCCCACCGCCCAGTGCGTTCACATAGAGCTGCCCTCCTCCAGGTGCCGTCAGCCAGACAGTGTCGGCTGGCGGCTCCCAGGATGAGGGCGTTCTCTGTGGCCGCACCGACCCTTTGGAATGGGTTACCCACCGAGCTCCGGACGGCTCCGCACTTTCCGCGCTGGCCTGAAGACATGGCTGTTCCAGCAAACTCCCTGATCATTCTACGAGGTTTTAAATTTGGGGATTTTAATTTTGGATTGGTTTTAGATTTTATTGTTATTGTTTTTTTATTTATGTGAGCCGCCCTGAGTCCTTCGGGAGAAGGGCGGCATATAAATTTTAAAAATAAATAATAAATAAATAAATAAATAAATAAATAAATAAATAAATAAATAAATAAATAAATAAATAAATAAATAATCCGAGAGGGGAAAGGAACAGAGTTTTGCACTTCATGTTAAAACATGGTTTGGTTGAGTGTGGTTTATGGACTAAGCCACAACTGACAGGTTTGGACACAATAAATCACAAACCATGGTTTGCAGATCATTGCAACAGTGTTCATACAACAATAAATCACAAACCATGGTTTGCAGATCATTGCAACAGCGTTCATACAACAAGGAAAGCCAAGCCGAACAAACCATTGTAATGTAAAGTTACCCTTATACGGCTATGCACATTTTCATCCCCTCAGAACCGAGAGGGAGGGAGGGAGAATGTATTTTCCTAACAAGGAAACTTAAGTGCTTTCCTTTTTTTCTTTTTCTTTTCTTTTTTTTAAATGCCAGATGTTAGGGAACAATAAATAAAATTGATGTAACCTGTTTGTCATTCTGGAACCAAAGCAAAATACTTGAGCTGAGCCGTTAAAGAATAGCCCCAGCTCAGTTCAACTCAAGATGCTTTGTAAATCTTCTGTATTAAATTATATATAAAAAAAAAAGAACAATCAATAGAATTTTATGATTATATGAAAAACAGCCCACGAGGGGAAGAGAGAAAACCTGCCAGGATCACTGAAAATGTGCATCTGTAGGCCTATTTTTCCATGAAAACGCCGCTGATTTTCTTTTCACCTCCCTTTGGCCTGCCTCTCCCCCGCCCCTCCAAACTCCATTTGCAAAGAAGGAAGCGGAGCCCCCAATTATTTGGACAGCTTGACTGAAAGAAACAGATCCAATTTGTTGGCATGACTATTTTCCCTTCCAGGTCTTGCCATCGTTCAGCCTGCGAGGTAAGACCGTGATTTGCATGCGTCTTAACCCTTTTTATCAACTCCCTTCAATCAGCCCGGGTTTTAACAGCGAGACGGTTAAAGCTCTGTGCACATTCAGAATTCAAAGCAGCTGCTTCTGCGTTTGTACTTTATTTTTTTTTTTTAAAAAAAAACAGGGGTGGGGGGGGTGGGAGAGAGAAAGATTACGGTTCAGAGGCCCAATTTGTGTGTTACACAGTGCAGGCCTGCACAATTGTATGGCACTCTGCCCAGGTCTGCAAAAGCAAATACTTAAGGAAGGACCAGAGAGGTCAAATTACACGATTTTCGGGGGAGTGGGGGGGGGTTGGAGAGAAGAGAGGCCTGGAGTTTGACCCCCCCCCCAAATTGACACGCAATTTGCTCAATGCTCATTTTTCAGACCGTTTAAGCCTCTCGGGGCAGGGATCTCTGCAGGATACGGTAAAAAAAGAAAAATCAAGATGGCGGCTGCCACAGTATGATCTGCAGCAATGCACATAAAAGGCAGAGGTTCAATTGCACATTATAGCCACCATCCTGACTTTTTCGACCTTACCCTGCAGACACTCCTTTCTCCTGTTGTGGCCTGTCGGCCGCCGGCTCTTCCAGCAACTGAATCAGAGGAGGAGGAGGCATGGGAGTTGGGGCCAGCATCAAGGCAACCGGACAGCTCCGAGGGGGAAGAGGGAATGGAGCGGAGAGAGGCAGAACCTGGGCCATCTGTCAACCCTCAGATGGAGAGTTGACCGCCCCCAGTCGACAGTCGACAGGTCTGGAGGTGGCTGATGAGGAAGAAGAGGAACAGCTGGGACCAGTGCCAGATGCGCAGATGCACAGAAGGCAGAGGAGAGGAGAACAGTGGAAATCTATGGGCCGGTTCTTGGGACAGAAGAGCCACCACTGCTAGCGAAGCCCCACCCTAGGTCTGGGGATAAAAGGCAGGGGGTGGAGATGAATAGGTGTGGCAGACAACTATTCATCTTCCGGCCAGACGGACTTGTTAGCCTGCATTGAGAGAGAAACTTTTTGCTGGGGCTGCCGTCACTCCTAATAAAGGAATCTTTGCATTCACTTCAGAGGATTTGTCGTGTTTGGGGAGCTGGGTCAGAACACTGTCTCAAAAAACTGTGTGTCCATCTTATATATCCACACTGTATGTCGGACATTAATATGTTTGAGCGGGTCCAGAGATATTTCACGAAAAGAGTACTTCACTCCTCTGCTCACAATATTTATTTTATTTATTTTATATTGGATTTCTATACCGCCCTTCTCCCTGAGGACTCAGGGCGGTGTACAGCCAGATTAAAAAACATGCAGAACAAATATTAAAAAACAATTAAAAGATATATAAATTTGGCCCAATTAAAACTCATTTACCAATTAAAAACGTTTAAAACATTTAAAAACAGTTAAAAATTTCATCTTAAGCCAGCCCGGCTTGTTTAAATAAATGGGTTTTAAGGGCGCGACGGAAGGCACTGAGGTCTTGGATTCTCCTTATCTCTGGGGGGAGCTGATTCCAGAGGGTAGGTGCCCCCACAGAGAAGGCTCTCCCCCTGGGGGTCACCAGCCTACATTGTCTGGCTGATGGCACCCCGAGGAGGCCCTCTCTGTGGGAGCGCACGGGTCGATGGGAGGTCATTGGTAGCAGCAGGCGGTCTCGAAGATAGCTAGGCCCTATGCCATGGAGCGCTTTAAAGGTGATAACCAACACCTTGAAGCGCACCCGGAAGACAACTGGGAGCCAGTGCAGCTCGCGCAGAATCCCTTATGCCACCAGGCTTGAAATTTTGGGCTTGGACAATTTGGAATTGTGCCGCCGGCGGTCTGATCTAAGCATAGTACACAAAATTGTCTGCTACAACATCTTACCTGTCAACGACTTCTTCAGCTTCAACCTCAATAATACATGGGCAAACAATAGATACAAACTCAAGGTAAACCACTCCAAACTCGATTGCCGAAAATATGATTTCAGCAACAGAGTGGTCAACACCTGGAATGCTCTACCCGACTCCGTTGTTACAGCCTCAAACCCTCACAACTTCAACCTTAAACTGTCTACTGTGGACCTCACCCCATTCTTAAGAGGTCCGTAAAAGGGGCGTGGATAAGCGCATCAGTGTGCCTACCATCCCTGTCCTACTGTCCCCATTTATTTGTATTCATTTCCTTCGTTCATGTCCATGTTCATATTTATACCTGCTATCTTGTACATGTTTGACAAACTAATAAATAAATGAATGAATAAAATCTTGCTGCTGGTTGTCCTCTTCTTCTCTTTCCTTCCACCTTTTCCAAAATCAACACCTCCTCCAGGGAGCTTGGCTTTTGCATAATGTGTCCAAAGTGGGATAATTTGAACCTGGTCATTTCTGCTTGGAGTGAATGCTCTGGGGTGAGGATTTTGCTTTGTTTATATGTTATTATTTTGTTTTGTTTTTCTCTTTCTTCCTTTTGTTTTCTTGTGGACTGGTTAGTTAGGCACCCGGAGTAATTTATTTAAGATGGGCAGACATATAAATTTTCTAGGGAAATAAACAAACAAACCATTCAACAGCTTAACATAAAAGACCCACTTTGCACAACTTGGCCAACAGGCTGGCTGACTTCCATAACTCTGAATCACAAATGACCTAACCTTTGTCTACATTATTATACAAGCCTGCCCTGTGTTTAGCTTATTTGCTTCCTACTTCAAAGCAGCTGAAAAGCCGTCTGAGGATTTGGGGAGTTTTGCTGGCAAATCTCAGCGATGTTATCAGAGAGGTCTCAAGAGGCCAGAAAAACCCTTGACTATTCAGGGCCCTTCTGAAATGTATACAAACCTTCCAACCTTCCTTACTCAACAATCAGGGGTGTCTGCAGGGTATGGTCAAAAAAGTCAAGATGGAGGCCATCACAGGGCAAATGAAACCTTCCAGGATCCAATATGGGTCAGTCTCTCTCTCTGTCTCTTTCTCTCTCTCATATTCTCTCATTCTTTCTCTCACTCATTCTCTCTCATTCACTCCCTCATTGTCCCTCTCATTCTCTCTTTCTCTATCTCATTCTCTCATTCACTCCTTTTTTATGTCTCTCTCATTCTCTCTCATTCACTCCCTCATTGTCCCTCTCATTCTCTCTTTATCTATCTCATTCTCTCATTCACTCCTTTTTTTCTTTATGTCTCTATCTCATTCTCTCATTCACTCCCTCATTGTCCCTCTCATTCTCTCTTTATCTATCTCATTCTCTCATTCACTCCTTTTTTTCTTTGTCTCTATTTCATTCTCTCTTTCACTCCCTCATTGTCCCTTCTCATTCTCTCTTTATCTATCTCATTCTCTCATTCACTCCTTTTTTTATGTCTATCTCATTCTCCCTTTCACTCCCTTCATTGTCCCTTCTCATTCTTTCTCATTGACCCTCTCCCTCATTCTCTCTCACTTTCATTCTCTCTCTCTCTCTTGCTCTCTTTCTCTCTCTCTTCTCTCTTACCAGTGTGAGAGAGAAAATTTCCCTAAGAACACATCCTGATAGAGAGAAGTTCCCTGAGGATGGGCTCCAGCACAAGTCCAAAAACTCAGAAAACTAAACCTCTGGTCCCGGTGACCAACCCAATTTGGATCCTGCCACATTACCCTGAGACACGTATATTTGCCTTCATTCGCAATTGAAACCTTGCCTATTTTCTAGGTCCACTAGATTGGCCATAGATCTTTGCCCCTTGCAAAGAAATTCCCTCTTGTGCAGCTGCCTGTGTCTGTGTGTGTATATCCAATCAGTCTTGACTGCTGGAGGTTGCCTGGACAAGTCCCTGCAGTTTTTTTTCTTGGCAAAGATTTTCAGAAGAGGTTGCCATTGCTTTCTTCCTAGGGCTGAGAGAAAATGGTAGCCTTGGTAGTACAGTGGTCTAAAGCACCCTGTTATTAAGACCAGCTGTCTGCAATTACTGCAGGTTCGAATCTCGCCAGGCTCAAGGTTGACTCAGCCTTCTATCCTTTCTAAGGTAGGTAAATTGAGGACCCAGTTGTGGGGGCAATAAGCTGACTTTGTATAAATATACAAAAGGATGAAGGCTATTGCTTAGCGCATTGTAAGCCGCCCTGAGTCTCCAGAGAAGGGCGGCATATAAATCAAATTTAAAAAAAAAAGAAAATGACCGGCCCAACATCACTTAAAACTCGCTTCCTACTTTTAAGCTTTGAACCCGGGACTAGAATTCTGCCAATTTCTTATTGTTCTCACTGTTAGGAAATTAGTTCTTTAGTTCTAGGTTAGTTCTCTCCTTGATTCCTTCTTTCTATCGTTTCTTGTCTTGCCTTCTTGTGCTTTTGGAAAATAGGCTGACCCCCTCTTCTTTGTGGCAGCCCCTCAAATATTGAAACACCACGTCACACCTAATCCTTCTTTTCACTAAACATACCAAATTCCTGCAACTGTTCATGTTTTAGCCTTCAGTCCCTTTCCCCGCCCCCCCCGCAAATCATCTTTGTTGCTCTTTTCTGCATTCTTTCCAGAGTCTCTATATCTTTTTTTATAATGGGATGATCAAAACTGGATGCAATATTCCAAGTGTGATCTTACCAAGGCTTTATAAAACTGTACTAATACTTTACGTGATTCTATCCCTCTCTTAATGCAGCCTAGGACTGCGTTGGCTTTTTTGGCTGGTGCTGTACAGTGCTGGCTCATATTTAATCAATTGTCCACTAGGACTCCAAGATCCTTTTCAGTTACTGCTATTGAGCCAGGTTTCACCTAATCTGTAACTGTACATTTCTATTCCAGTGCCTTTAAAATGACTACCTCAAACTGGATCTCACACAGAGAGGGGAGTTTCAAAAAGTCAAGATATACCTTATCCAGGGTTGTCAATGCCCATAAAGAAACGGAGGGGCGTTCTGATTTCATGATGGTAGCTGCCATCTTGATTTTTTTCAACCCCCATTGTACATCCCTGGACATGAAAGGAAAGTCTCTAGGCCAGCATTTCTGAACTGTTTGACCCAATTATGCATTCTTAGATTCAAATAATGTAATTATTTCATTAGTTATACATTTGATTCTTCATCTCACCTTTATTACCGGTATGTTATCAGTAACTCAAGGCAGTGAACGTAATTAACACTCCCTCAAAAAAAGGCAGGGTCTTATTTTAAACAAGGGTTTTGTGAGCAGCAGTTCCAAACTGGACTCAGGTAGTCCTCTACTTGTGACCACAATTGAGACCAGAATTTCCGTTGCTAAGCGAGAGAGTGAAGTGAGTTTTGCCCCATTTTACAACCTTCCTTGCCATAGTTGTGAAGTGGATCACTGCACTTAAGTTAGGAACCCAGTTGTTAAGTGAATCTGGTTCCCCACATTGACATGACATGGCTTGTCAAAAGGTCACAAAATGTGATCACCTGACCCCAGGACACTGCAAAGCTCATGTGAAAAATGGTCGTAAGTCACTTTTTTCAGTGCCATTGTAAGTTTCATTGGTCACTAAATGCATGATTGTAAGTCAAGGACTTCTTCTTCTTGTGCCATATCCGTCATTGGATATTGGCGATCATGTTGGCAATCCTATTTTTGTCAACAGCTGCATGAAAAAGTCCTGCTGAGTTTTGTCCAAACCCGTCCCTTAGGTTTTGAAGCCATGATGTTCTTCTTCTGCCTGGACCTCATTTGCCTTCAATCTTTTCCTGGAAGATTAAATGAAGGATGCCGTATTTTTCTGGGTGTTGCATCACATGTCCAAAATATTCTAACTTTTGCTTTTTAATGATTTCCCTTTGCTTTCCCAGGCCGGCTTATCACCTCCTCATTTGTGATTTTGTTAACCCAGTTTATACGTAACAGCCATCTGCAAATCCATATTTCAAATGCTTCTAGTTTCTTCAAGTGGTTTTCTGTCAGAGACCAACTCTCTACTCCATAGAGCAGGATAAAAGAAAGATATAGCATCTGACAAGCCTCATTTTCAGTTTTAGGCTTATGTCATGACTGCAGAAGACCTTTTTCATTTTGAAGAAAGCCAAGGACTTACCTGTACTCAATTCACAATCACAAATTGCTCCATTTTCCTCAGGATATGCCCAAATATGCCACAATTACGTCAGTTTAAGAACCACTGTTCTAAGCATACCAGAAAAGATGAACCTAACACTTCAGCATCTTAAAGGAAATGTTCTAATAAAAAAGCTCAGCAAAAATCCTTTATGGGTTGTAGTCAGTGGTGAAATCCAATTTTTTTTACTACCGGTTCTGTGGACATGGCAGGGGAAGGATACTGCAAAATCTCCATTCCCACCCCACTCCAGGGGAAGGATATTGCTAAATCTCCATTCTCACCCCACTCTGGGGCCAGCCAGAGGTACTATTTGCCGGTTCTCCGAACTACTCAAAATTTCCGCTACCAGTTCTCCAGAACCTGTTGGATTTCATCCCGGTTGTAGCCATAGTTGTGTGGATGCCACAACTCCCAGACACAAAACATAATACCATACTGAATTTTCCTCTTGGAATTCTCCTCTTGGAGAATGCAGGATTTTTAATTTTTAGTCTGGTTTGTAGGTCTTATGAGGGCACCTACTTCAGAAGTGACCCCTGAGGTTGATCAAATCAATGTAAACAGATCCAGGCACTGGATCTCTCTGTGTTTAATTTGCATTAATATCCACCCGCTTCTGTTGAGTCAGCTCCTATAGGTTTACTTACACAAGTAAACAAGGTTTACTTCAGCCATGTGGATCTCTGCTTCTAGAAATAAGCTAATTAGAAAAACAGTCTCTTCTAAGATCCTGACTTCAGCAGAAAGCAAAATTGAAGGTTCAATGCTCTACACTGATCTGTTTTAGTCAGGATAGGCAATGGTTACATCATATAGACTAATATTTGCTAAAATAGTACCGTGCCAGAGAATTACCGAAAAACTAGAACAAACACATTTATTTTGGATTCCTTGAAAATTACCTCATGTGTCTCTCTGCAATTCACTGCTCTTCTCCTAGGTGGATTTGAATCTTTCAGTTCTTCTCTAAAATATTAATTCACTTTTTCCTAGAACTGGACCCTAAAACGTCCCATTTGTTTCTTATTTTAAATTCAGGAAAATAAAAATAAGAGTGTCTGAGTTTGAGAAACTTTCTAATGCGGCTTTCATCCAACAAATGCTAATTTTGGACTGCTATTAGTCCTAACCAACTGGCTAGGTGTTCCGGCTAGGGATTATGGGGTTTGTAATTCAAATCCATGGTGATAGTCTCACATTTAAAGAATTTTTTTTTTATTGCTAATAGGACACTTTTTGCTAATAGAGCAAGATAACAGATGCTTGGAAGCCCATCAAAAAAAGAAAAAAAAAACCCTTTCCAGGTCAACTTATACCTAATGTAGTTAAGGTGGTTATTTTGGGTCTTTTCCCCACATTTCCACATCCCCCTCATCTACCAGACTCCAGTGGTTGTGGATGCTCCAACATTGGAGATATTTAAAGAGATTGGACTACTGTTTGTCTGAAATGGTACAGTGATGGCTAACCTTTTTGCCCTCGCGTGCCAAAAGTGGGGGGAGTGTGGGGGGTCACGGGTGTGGGTGCCCACATCCATAATTCAATGTGCCCCGCCCTCTCGCGCATGCGCACGTGACCCCCCCACTTCCCCCTGCTTTTGGCACGCAATGGCATGGTGGGCCTGGTAGGCCCGTTTTTCCCCCTCCTTAGGCTCCAGAGGTTTCTAGGAGCCTGGGGAGGGCAAAAACAGCCTTCCCCATTCCCCCGGAGGCCTTCCGGAGTCCGAAAACAGCCAGTTTCCCGACTTCCGGAGGGACCGGAAGGCCTGAAAATCAGTTGGCCGGCGCGTGCATGCGCGCTGGAGCTGAGCTAGGGCAACACTCACATGCCCACCAATATGGCTCCGCGTGCCACCTGGGGCAACCGTGCCATAGGTTCGCCATCATGGGTATAGGGTTTCCTGCTTGAGCAGAGAGTTGGATTAGAAGACCTCCAAAGTCCCTTTCAACTCTTGTTATTTAGATTTAAGAATCTTTTCTGCAATTACCCTGCTTTCCTTCTGTAACAAATCTTACTCTTTTTCATGTTCCCTGGGTCTGTTAACATTCCAACAAGCATAGGACAGAATGACCATTTGCAGTGGTAACCTTGCTTACATATGAAAACTGTAAATATGTTTATTATGCATTAGGTTTTAGTCATTGGGTTGGATTTCTGGTTATGACCTGGTAACGTTTTCGATTCCAATCCCAGGAGGGTGGAATATTTTGAGACCGCAAGGGCCGAGTCTCATCCTGTCGAACATCCAGCCTCAAAAACTGCAGACTTGGGGAAAAAAAAAAACATCCTTCAGACACCGATGATTATAAACATAAAGCTTACAAGAGCTGTAATGTGTGTTGAAAAGTGGATGAAATCAAGACAAGGATTATAGAGGTTCCTCCCTCTGCCTCCATTACTAGCAATAGCTATAGCCGTGATGGCGAACCTGTGGCACGCGTGCCCAAAGTGGCATGGGAAGCCATGTTGCACGGCACGCACAGCCATGCATGTGTTTCTTCCGGGTTTCTAGCACGCATGCACGCACGACAATCAGCTGTCCTTCGTGCACACGGCAGTGCCGAAAACCAGTGTGCGTATGTGCACCAGCCAGCTGATTGTCAGGCGTGCATGCGTGCCAGAACCCGGAAATTCGGCTTTTCTGAAGCACAATCCCTTCGCACATGTGGCAGTGCCAAAAACTGGTGTGAGCATGCACGCCGGCCAGCTGATCGTTGGGACTCACATGCGTGCTAGAACCCGGAAGTTCGGCTTTTCTGGAGCGCGGCCCCGACGAGCGTGCATGTGATATTTCCCCGCGACCTTTTTGCCACTCGGTGTCAAAAAAGGTTCGCCATCATTGAGCTATAGAAACTTGTCAGTTTGGCATAAATCATGCAGCATCTCAAAATGTACAGGTTTACAAAATCACTAGCCCTCCAAAGTCCCCCCCCCCCCCAAAAAATATACATGATTGTAATGCAAGATCTGAATTACTATGGAAGATTTTGCTTTTGAAACACACAATACGCAATAGTGGTGAATATCTGTAGCTCGGGTGTGAGGGTGAAGATTCGTTCTCTGAGCTTGTGGGTTGGTTTCTGAATGTTTCATTACCAGGCTCAACATCTTCAGTTTAGGGAACCCCCTACTTCACTGAAGATGTTACCGAGCCTGGTAACGAAACGTTCGGAAATCAACCCACAAGCTCAGAGAATCTCTATCCTACACTGGAAGATTTTCGTGAAGTTGGTAGGAGCCACTGAACATCAGTTTCTTGGATAAGAAGTAGGGGAAAACACCTTTTTAAAAAAGCAGCCAAACAATTTTCAGTATCCAATCCTTTTATACACACATGCGTAGTTGAGATATTGCTAGATCTTAATGGAAGCAGAGATCATTTATTTAAAAACATTAATAATAATCCGACATTATACTCCCAATTATACTCTTTTTTAAAAATCCCACATAGATCACAACTTCAGCCTGTGACACCGAAGGTCAAGATTCTTCTAGACCATTACTTGCAAATCCTGTTAATCTTCAGTATAAAGGCATCGTGTTTGTTAATGTTGATTATCATTATACACAAAGGCGATGATGAATTCTGCCAAGGCTGTATAGTTGGTATTTTAATCATCGCTTTTTCTAGTGTTCAGCCTCTGTCAGAAATATCTAAGAAGTGTAAACAGTTCTTTCTCACAGACCAGGCTGTGTTGTCATTGGTCTTTGTTTCTCCCCCTTTTAGGTGATGAATGCAACAAAAATAAGGATATCGCTCATCCAAGGATTACGTGATGAATTGCTAGAAGGCAGCATCAGCCAAAAATGCCTTCTGTGTAAACCTTCTGTTTCCAGAAGTAGATCTAGTAAAACGAGATATGCGTTTCCAACAGCTTGTAAAAGACACTCACACACCCACCTCGCATAGACTTTTAAGTCTTTCTCTAGGACTTTGTGCATCATTAACAAACATCTTTGTAGAAAATGTTTCAAACCCACACAACTTGCCCGAAATCTCCATCAAGCAAAGCGAGCTTACTTTCATATCAAGATGTGCTGGGGGTCAAGCCTTCCTTAGCCAAAAGGATGGTGGGAACTCAAGACAACCTCATTTGAAAACTTGATCTAGGCAATCCAGAATAAATCAATTTGCTTTGAGCCTTAAGAGCCATCAACTTACAGACAGCCTAGTGCTGTCAAGACATTTAACATCATGCCCCAATGCCTCAAAGTGAAACTGTGGGAATTCCTAACAACTGGCACATTCATGCCCATTTAGCCCCAAAATAAAGGTAAAGGTTCTCCTTGTACATATGTGCTAGTCATTCCCGACTCTAGGGGGCAGAGCTCATCTCCGTTTCAAAGCCGAAGAGACAGCGCTGTCCGAAGACGTCTCTGTGGTCATGTGGCCGGCATGACTAAACGCCAAAGGCGCATGGAACGCTGTTACCTTCCCACCAAAGATGGTCCCTATTTTTCTACTTGCATTTTTTACGTGCTTTGCAAACTGTTAGGTTGGCAGAAGCTGGGACAAGTAACAGGAGCTCACCCCATTACGCGGCACTAAGGATTCAAACCGCTGAACTGCCGACCTTTCGATCGACAAGCTCAGCGTCTTAGCCACTGAACCACCGCATCCCTATAATACTGAATATTTTGAGTACCAAAATACTGAAGCCGATTTATATTGTTTCATCATCTCCCTCCCTCTCCTCTCTCTCTCTTTCTGACATATATAGTTCTTCCAATGGCAAAAAACTTCTTCCTTAGAGCCTTAGAAAGTCAGCCCCTCATTTCGCAATTATACAAATCTAGCTTATCCATGTTGGAAACATGTATTCCAGAGACCTTCCTCACCTGAGGAAGTGAGCCTGAATTTGAAAACAAGCACACTGGAGTTGAGAAGGAAGACAGCCAGTATCCAAGGTTTACCACAGGGTGCATCCACTGGGGAGTAAAGATGTTGCAGGCTGGATTTTGTTCCCTTGAATCTGCCCTGGGCACTATTAACACAAATGCAAAGGCAATAGAAAGGGAAGGATGTTTCTTTTCTCCATAAAATGCCCATTTTTGTGTATGTACCTGCTTCTGACTGTAACAGGGATCCTGACCAGTAAGTGTCTCCAGCTGAAACATCTGGCCACTTAATACTGGGGGAATGAAGGCTTTTTCCTTTAAAAAGGCTGAATAACTGGCTTATCACCACCTATTATCACAGGTTAAAATGTTTTTAAAATCCTGTGGGAAATCGAGAGGGTCCAAAAATTATTCTGGAGTGTAGGCTGCTAACCATTAGGATAGGGTAGAGTAGGATACGATAGAGTAGGTAGGATAGGGTAAGGTAGGGCAGGATAGAGTATGGTAAGCTAAGGTATAGTAGTGTAAGGTAGGGTAAAGTAGAGTAGAGTAGAGTAAAGAGTAGGATAAAGTAGGAAAGGGTAGGGTAGAGTAGGACAGGGTAGGGTAGGGTAGGATACAGTAGGATACAGTAGGAGAGGGTAGGGTAGGACAAGGTAGGATAGGGTAAAGGAACAAGAGATAGTTGAGTGGCTTGATGTACCCAGTTGAGTATTTCTCAACCCTGGCAATTTTAAGATATATGGCAATTCAGCTGGCTCAGAAATTCTGGGAGTTGAAGTCCACACATCTTAAAGCTGCAAAGTTGAGACACCATGACCCAGATGTTGCTTAAAAACAAGATGAAATGTCAACATTTCCTCGGTAAATCTACAAGCAAGACTGCCAAATCCAACTGAACGAGCATCTCCATATTTTATTTGCGCTAAAGGAGTCTGTGGTACAAAGAATTCCTTCCGAATGGTCTGAAGACTGTGATCTAGTACCACTTGGCAAATTAAAAAAAATACAAATAAAAATGAAATGACCGATTAAAATGGATTTTCACAAACTACATACAGAGTCCAGTTTCCAACTATCTTTCTTCCCAATTTAACGGGGAAGGGATTAGGAAGGAGAAAACATAATTTTTTAAAAAAAAAAAGAAAAGAAAAGGATTCTGGATATTCTTTTCATGGAATTGGGATTTTCTTCTCTTTTCTTTCTTTCTTTTTTTGTACATTCAAAGATTATTGCATCAGAAAAAATGGATCATGCACGTTTCATGTTTTCAGACAAAAACGTTTAACCTGTATTATTCTTGTCACTTCTAGCTACATTTCAAAGGTGCACCAATTCTACAGTTTTATACTTCTCTTTGCTTTTAGTCGCATGCTTTGCCTATGCACATGCGTTAGATAATAAATATTAAATACAGGAAAGAACATTAGAAAAAAAAAAACCCATGACACTGGGAATATTTTGCGGCAGGTTCACCGGGTAAAGGTACAGACTGAAAGAAAAAAAAAATGCTTGAGGTAATTCTGTTGGCTATAACCACTCCACCAAGATTTGTTTGAAATTCATGGAAGTTTCTTTCTTCTCAGAAAATTCAAGTACACAAATACCAGCTGAGACTCTTCAGAAAATACCAAGGGCTGTTTTTCTTTTTCTATTAGTCTATTAGTCGGCATTCACAGAGTTCCTTGTAAATCCTTTTTCGCACTCTGGGCATGTCCTCTTGAGAGAATTGAAAAGACTGGTCTAAGGCGAGGCACTTGCAGTACTGTGGGAAAAACCAAGAAGGAACACATCTTAGAAACAGAGACGAGAAGCAATGTTCCCGCAGATTCTGAAAAAAAGGAAAACCCGATATTTTTGAAAAGCTACTGCCTTACCTGGAGTACAAAAACTCCACAGTCACTGTCATTTTTCTGTTGTGGAATGCACTGGAAAACCACATAAACAAAACAAGAGTTTAACACAAATATGCACACTGGGTTCCAAGTAACCGATTTGCATTCTGCAGTTGCTCGTTTCCAGATCACCAACAATTTGCAACCAATCTCTAATTATGGTGTGTATCTCAACACTGTGCCAATCCTTTTGCTTTCAGAAAGATCCAATTTGTGTCACCCATTTAAAATTAGAGGACCAGGTAGCAGATAATAAAAAGATTATCTTCTCCACAGCCTGCAGATCACTGAGAAGTCTTGCTGGCTAGAATCTTCCTGGCTGGGGAATTCTGGGAGTTGAAGTCTACAAGTGTTAAAGTTGCCAAGTTTGGAGACCCGGGGATTAGACACCTAGTCCCCTGCTGAGCTAGGGAGGTCATCAGGAAACATTCTGATTGGCCCAGTTCTTTAAAGAGGGAGGGTCAAAGCTCTAAATGTACAATTTATTTATTTAGCGTATGGTTGGTCACACACAGTATTAAAACGCTTCATTTTTACAGTTTAAAAACAATTAAAACAATAAAAAAGCAGTAAGAAAACCTAAAAGGAAAACAGAAATAACATTTCAAAGTTTAAGGTCGAGTTTGGAGATCCAGTCAGTAGCTGCTGTTGTTATGCAGAGGAAGTCCCTAGAATCTCCTGGATACCTTCTGTTAGGGCATTCCCTCACTATATGCTGGATAGTCTGTCGAGGGGCCCCGCAATCACATTGTGCTGAAGGTGTCTTTCCCCATTTATACAGGGAGTCAGCACACACCCCATGAGTTGTTCTAATTCTATTATATGTCACCCATATGTGTCGGGGTAGGCGAAATCCTGGAGGTATACTACTAGGACTGATATGCTCGGAGACATCTTGGGGGGAACAGCTATTCCACGCCTCCATCCACTTTTGTGTGGTGTTCTGATGATCGGCCATCAACTTACGCGCTGTCAAGATTGGTGGATTTCTTGACTTTAATCGGCATCTTAAGAGATCAGGAATGTATCCATGTATGGGTAGAGAGGAATTTAACAGGATCTTACTATACTCCCGAATGAGAGCTTCTTGTCGTCGTATGTGCAGGGGGAGTATGTGACTAAGAACTGGTAACCAGTAACTAGGTGTAGATTTTATGCACCCAGTAATTAGCCTCATCGTATGGTTGAGTTGAACATCAATAAGTCCTGTACGTGAGCTGTTTATCCATACAGGTGCACAGTATTCCGCTGCAGATTAGCAAAGCCCGAAGGCTGCACATCGGAGAGTTGGGGCTGAAGCTCCAAGCTGAAGCTTGTAAATGTACAAGCTCATGACTTTTACTGTTAATGGCCAGCATAGAAATAAGTTAAGAGTACATATGACAAGTTTACTTGTCTAAATTTCCCAGGGCATCCTAATGAGGAAGCCGCTGGAACAGCTGCTCCAAATTTGCCCACTGCTCCGTTCTATTTCCTCCTGTTGACATGAGCCAAGAAGGCATATGGCAACCCACTCTCTCCCTTTCCGACACCTTGGAAAACTTTCCCTCCAGAAATATAAAGGCGCTGCCCACATTTTTAAAGCTGCCTTCCCAGAAAAATTCCCAGAATCCTGTCAGTATCAGCACTGGCTGGCGTTTCCGAGTCCAAATATAGTTGTGAAGTTCTACAATTTTAGGATCAAGAAGAAAGCTGACACATCTAAGAATGAGTTCGCTAGTGTTTTTTCTAACTTGGCAATTTTAAGAGGGGTGGACTTCAACTCCCAGAATTCCCCACCCAGAACCTCATGAAGGGACTTTGCCGTTTAGCCTCTTTTGAGAGAAAAAGCGTTGCCTGAAGGATTTTGCAGGATGGAAACTCGCCACCAAACATTTTTTTACTCTCAAGGAGGTTGGGTGAAAAGATCCCTCCCGAAATCCAGGCAGGATTTCCTGCTTGGATTTTGTGACGAATCTTTTTCAATCAGTCCTCAGGAACCAAAGGGTCATCTGGGCAGGTGGCAGCAGCTTGTGATCTTCCCTGCAGGCTTCCCCATTGATTTTCTGGGGAAGCCAGCAGGATAGACCAGGGGTCTCCAACCTTGGCAACTTTAAGACTTGTGGACTTCAACTCCCAGGGTTCCTCAGCCAGCAGATTACACATAGTGATTGCACAATTATGGGGTGCTTGCGCCCAGACCACATTCATGTGACTGTGGGAGGCACTGAAACAGCCATAAGTTCAGGCACAGATTATGAGTGTCTTCGTTCAGCAGTGTTGTCATTTTGAACGGTTGCGGAACAAATGGTCGTTAAGCGAGGACTACCTGCACTCTCACTTGGAATTGTGCAAATGAGAGTAAGAAAGCGCCACTGTGTTTTTAAAAAAGAGATTGCAATGCCTGTTTTTCTTTTAGGGGTAATACTTGTGGTTGGCGGCTTGGGGTCAATCCCAAGATCGGCAGGGTCTCGATGTTAAAAAAAAAAATACGGCAGATTCTTATGTGGATTTGGCCACATAAGTAAACACACGTTATTTTGTAATGGAAAATAAATTCCACCTCCCAGGCACATGCCAAAATTTTTAATAACCAAGATGGGGCAGCTTCTTCCCAATTATTTCAAGTAAATATTTGAACTCTGCTATCTCCTTTACACAGGCTCCATTTATTCTGAGCATGCACACACATGGCCAAACACACTAGTTCAGAGTTACTCCTAGCCTTCTCTCCACAGAACACAGATTTTTTTTTACAGCTTAACATATTTGGTCATCATTAAGGCATTTTAAAGCAAGGTTGTCCATTTGAGTATTAAAGACTTACTAGCCCCTATGAACACACCTTCACAATGCACTAGAGTAGAGTAGAGTAGAGTAGAGTAGAGTAGAGTAGAGTAGAGTAGAGTAGAGAATAGAATAGTATAGTATAGTATAGTATAGTATAGTATAGTATAGTATAGAATAGAATAGAATAGAATAGAATAGAATAGAATAGAATAGAATAGAACAGAACAGAACAGAACAGAATAGACTTTTTTATTGGCCAAGTGTGATTGGAGACACAAGGAATTTATCTTTGGTGCATATGTTCTCAGTGTACATAAAAGAAAAGATACGTTCGTCAAGAATCATAAGGTACAACACTTAATGATAGTCGAGGGTACAAATTAGTGTTTGTAACTAACTGGGAGGAAGAGGGAGATAACTAGATGTGTTAAGAGATTTGCTTCACAGGACACCATTCGATGAACTGTCATCAATCAGAGTGAGAGCAGTAATTTAGAGGGCTTTTACGGGGAATTCAATAAATGGCAATGTCTGTGGAAAAAGTGAGCCCACCCTTAACTTCAAAAACCTGTTTCCTGAGTAATGAGTAACATCCTAATTAAGTTCTATATTAGGATGTCCCAGGATCCTAATGTCTGCTGGAGGCAATGTTTATATGTTGTTAAGAAAATAATGATGATTTAGTTTGGCCCTTTCCCATTGATTGATCTATTTTTATTTCCCCTAAGACATGATTGTCTTTATCTTTCTGTAACAGCTTTGTTCCCTATGCCATCCGTCTGGTAAATTCACAAGATTCATTTTTCTCGCCATGTACGTGTACACATCTGAACTAGTGCGTGTTGTTTCTCTGTGTCATATAATAATATAATAATAATAATATATGTAGGTATATGCTTATTTATTTGTTTGTTTATTTTGTCGTTTATGTAGTGTATATTGGAGGTAGTGACCCTTTGAGAACTGTATGCAATGAAATTTCATTTTAATGTATATCGATTATGTACATTTAAAGTGACAATAAAGTTATTCTAAGTTTAAACTTGGGGTACTCAAGCTTTTTGGGGCCAATCAGAACTCCTGAATGTTCTCTAGGGCTCCTAGAGAGGGAGATACAGGTGGTCCTTGACTTACGGTCACAATTGAGCCCAAAATCTCTGTTGATAAGTGAAACATTTGTTAAGTGAATTTTGCCCCATCTTACGGCCTTTCTTGTCACAAGTGAATCACTGCAATTGTTAATTTAGTAACACGGTTGTTAAGTGAGTCTGGTTTCCTCATGGACTTTGCTGGCGAGGAGGTCACAAAAGAGAATCGCATGACCCCGGGACAATGTGAACCAGTTGTCAAACATCTGAATTTTGATCACGTGACTACGGGGATGCTTGCAATGTTGTGTGAACCATGGTCATAAGTCCCTTTTTTCCAGCACTGCTGGTAACTTCAAATAATCACTAAACAGTCTACAGAGGAATTACTGAGTCTGTCATCTGCACCTCCATAACTGTCTAGTTTGGTTCTGCAACCCAACAAGTCAGACACAGACTTCAGAGGATAATTAGAACTGCAGAAAAAACAATGGCTACCAACCTGCCTTCCATTGAGGACCTGTATACTGCACGAGTCAAAAACAGGGCTGTGAAAATATTTACACACTCCTCACATCCTGGACATAAACTGTTCCAGCTCCTACCTTCAAAACGATGCTATAGAACACTGCACACCAGAACAACTAGACACAAGGAGTTTTTTTTTCCAAACTCCATCACTCTGTTAAAGAAATAATTCCCTCAACACTGTCAAACTATTTACTAAGTCTGCACTACTATTAATCTTCTCATCTTCTCGTTCCTATCACCCATCTCCTCCTACTTACAATTGCATGACTGTAACTTTGTTGCTTGTATCCTTGTGATTTATATTGTTTCCTAGTATGATTTGATTGCTTATCTGTACCCTATGACTATTATTGTTATACCTTATGATTCGTGACGAATGTATCTTTTCTTTTACGTACACTGAGAGTGTATGCACCAAGACAAATTCCTTGTGTGTCCAATCACACTTTGCCAATAAAGAATTCTATCTATCTAAATGAACTGTTGTAAGTCGAGAACTACCTGTATTCTCCAAACATGGATCACTGTGGTGGATACCACACATTCAGAAAAGATTCCCTATTGTGTGAACTCCACATCTCCTGGATCCTTTCTATGATCTCCAGCTGATAGGGAGAGTTCTCCATGAACAGCTGGGCACTAGCTTCTCACCTATTATTATTTTCTGTACTTTTGTGAATGTGTTTGTTTATGGGTTCATAAGCATTTTTGTAATGATGAAACTAAAGATTGGTGATTTCTTCTTCAGCACCCCCATTCCTTTTTGAATTCAAAGTGTGTATCTGTTGGTGTTCAGTTGTTAGGTAGTGTCTGACTCTTTGCAACTCCATGGACCACAGCACTTCAGGGCCCCGTCCCTCCACTGTCTCCGGGGGTTTATCCAAATTCACGTTCATTGCATCGATGGCGCTATCTAACCATAGCACCCCTTTGCCATCCCTGTTTCCTTTTGCCTTTCATCTTCCTCAACATCAGGGTCTTTTCCAATGAGTCCCCCCCGCCCCTTCTCATTTGGTTGGCCAAAGGATTTGAGCTTCAGCTTCAGGATCTGGCCTTCCAAAGAAGAGTCAGAGGTGATTTCCTTCAGGATTGACCGATTTGATCTCCTTGCACTATTCAGTTTCATCAGCCCATCCAGTCTATGCTGACTTCTTCCAACATCAATACCATCCGATATTCCTGAGGTCAAGACACATCCTAGAACTCACAATATCCTTTCCCCTCCACTCACAAAAGGACTAGGTCATTTATTAGGATGAGGGCAGGGCACAACTGGAAAAATCATTCTTAAGACAGCCAGAAAGCTCCAAGGCCTCTCACTGAGAAACCGGATAATGTTCAAAGACCTGTTTTATTATCTCCAAAGCTATTACGGGATGTAGCTACGCAAGTCACAAATCCCCTTGCTTTCATTTCATCCCGATTCTTTGCCTTTCACAAGCAGTCCTCGAATTGCAACTCTTCGTTTAATGACCGTTTGAAGTTACAACGGCACTGAAAAAAAAGTGACTTATCACCGTTTTTCACGCTCACGACTGTTGCAGTATCCCCGTGTTCACGTGCTCAAAAGTTCAAGCCCTCGGCAACTGGTTCATATTTATGAGAGCTGCAGTGTCCTGAGCGCGCGCACAATCCCCTTTTTGCGATCATCTGACCGGCAAAGTCAACGGGGAAGCCAGATTCACTTAACAACCGTGTTCCTCACTTAACTACTGCAGAGGTTCGCTTAGCAACTATGGCAAGAAAGGTTGCAAAACTCACTTAACAAATGTCTCACTTACCAGCAGAAATTTTGGACTCCATTGTGGCCGTAAATTGAGGCCGTAAATTGTATTCCACCAGGGCTATCTTTGATTGTCAACAGCTATTGTACTCGACCAATCAGGCAGCTTGATATCCTACAGGAAAAAGCCACATCTCCCACCTTTCAAACTATCCCTCCAACTATCCCTGTATCCAGAGGTAGTATTCAGCCGGTTCGTGCAAACCGGTAGCAGAGATCGCAGGTGAACCCACAAAGTGTGCGCATGCGTGGCAAACCAGTGGTAAGAATATTGGAAATCCACCACTGTATGTACCTCTGAGTCATACTATGCAGAAACCTTTCCCAACCAGGTACCCCCCCACCCCCGCAATAAATGGGGAGGTGGGACTCTTATATCTGGCTGGAAATTCTGACTTTTGCTTCCAACATATAGGGAGGGACACCCAACCAGGCAAAGTAGCTGTCTGCTGCTCCTTCTCAAGCAACAGACATAAACTTAACCAAGCCACAAACTCAAGAGATATCCTGAACAAGCTACGTAATCTGATTTTTATTCAATCCATCTTTATAATTATAGGGAATTGGCGTAACGACACTATGGTTAAAGCAGCAGCTAAGCTGTACTTAGGCAGGCAGACAAGAATTTTTTTCTAAAGAGAAGATCTGGTATGCTGGTTACGCTCTGATTCCACGATGGTTATGTTTTTGGCAGCGGAAAGCTGCCTCAGCTACTGAAACGCTCTAATTTTCATTTTTCTGTCTGACATTATAAACAGAGCTCCACTTTTAAAATGATATGTAGTTGGAGGGAGGGGGAAGCTTTCTGTACCGCCTGGTGATGAACATCTGGGTGGAAATTCTGGGGCTTGAAATTCAGACATCTGAAAGTTGCCGGGATCAGAGCAGCCTCTCTCGAGCCTGGCACTCACAAAATTAAGTGCCATATTTTTCGGACTATATAACGTACCTGACTATAAGACACATTTAAGTTTAGAGGAGGAAATCAACAAAAAAAGTTTTTGCCCTCTGCGGGCCCCATTTTTGGACCTTTTCCAGCTTTTTTTTTTTTACCCGTTTTCTAGGCTTTTTTCTGCCTGTTTTGGAGGCTTTTTTGGCCCATTTTTGAGGCCGTTTTTTCCCCAAAAAATGCCCCCCAAAAAACCTCAAAAACGTAGCCACCAATTTTTTTTCCTTTTCAGGTACTGAAGTTCTTCTCTAATTAAAACTCGGTGGTTCTCCACCATTCTGACCCCAGAAACTTATGAAAATTATAGTACAGGTCGTCCTTGACTTACAACAGTTTATTTAGTGACCGTTTGAAGTTACAACAGCACTGAAAAAAGTGACTCAGGATCGTTTTTCACAGTTACGACCGCTGCAGCATCGTGATCAAAATTCGGACTCTTGGCAACTGACTCATGACGGTTGCAGTGCCCCGGGGTCATGTGATCACCTTGTGCCAACTTCAAGGGGGAAGCCAGATTCACTTAATAACCTTGTTACTAACTTAACCACTGCAGCGATTCACTCCAACAGCTGTGGCATGGAAGATCGTAAAAGCAGGCAAAATTCACTTAACAACGGTTGTAAGTCAATGGTGGTTGTAAGTCGAGGACTCCCTGTAGTATGTCTTAAAGAAGACCCAACGCCGTAAAAAATAGTTCCAAGGTAGTGGGGGAGGGAGAATTTTAACATCCCCCCCCCCCCCGCTTACATTTTTATCCTGCCCTCTCTCTGACTCCACCCCGCTATTCTTAAATGCAGCTCTTCCATTAAAAGCTTTCATTTTAGACCAAGTCAAACCAGTAGGTTTGCTCTCCAAGCTTGTTTCAGTTTAGTTTCTGAACGTCTCTATACCAGACTAGGTAACATCATCAGTAGAATCTTCTTGCCCTATTCCTCTCTAGTTTATGTCTTATGCACCAGTGTGGTCAGTTGTTCGTTTGATTGGTTGTTCGTTTGGAGCTATGTTTAAATTCTGAGCAGTTCATTGGTTCCCTTGTTGAATGATCATTCGAATGGTCTAGGTTTCTTATATATTCATATGTTTGATCTGGATCAATATGCTTGTTATTAATTGCTCCTTTGGTAGAATCTCCCTTCTGTATTTTGTCTTTGACTTTAGATCAGGGGTGTCAAACGAATGTCATCACGGTGGCGTCACGTGACGTATCGCAATTTTTCCCCCTTTGCTAAACTGGCATGGGTGTGGCCAGTGTGTGACACATACGGCCCGCGGGCCACGAATTTGACAGCCCTGCTTTAGATGGCTCTTTTCTGAGTATTGAATTTATATATATATATTTTTTTTTACCGACAAAGAAATAAATATATAAAATATATATTAAACATTACACACACACAAACACACACACACACACACATATACATATATAAATATAAATATTCAACACAAAAATAGTTTGTTGCAAAAGCAACTGCCTGCGAAGACTCCTGGACTGGGGCTGAAAGGCTAAACCGGAAGCAGTATGTTCCGTCCCATAATTAGGTAGACCAGGTTGTCTCACCGGAAAAACACTTTGCTGAGTGTAAATTTTGTTGTATACATGATGTACAATGACAATAAAGGGTATTTTTATTTTTTTATATTATTATTATTATTATTATTATTATTATTATTATTATTATTATTATTATTTCTTTTATTCATTAAACATGAAACTCAGTCAACTGAACATTTAAAGATGTGTCATAAATACCATTGACTGGTGCTAATGGTTGATATGGGTTGCTGCCAGCGTCCTAGGTATCAACCAAGTATCTTCTTAAAATATACGATGTTCCGAGTAGCACAGGTTTTTTTGCAGTTCCGCTGGTGTTATTGCAGGAAGCTGCAATTTCTTGATGTGTTTTGTAAAATTCTTGGACATGGTACCAAGTGCCCCGATGACAATGGGTATCACGGTTACATGTTTCTTCCATAGCCTTGTAGTTGTTGTTGTTATAATGATGATGATGATGATTAAATGTGGGTTTGTGAGCTATCACAAAGTCAGACCTTCCACCAGGTACTACCCCAAAAATTACCTCACCTCCATGACTAGCAACTTACCTTTGTAACAGCCGTCTGCCAATCCTGAAGGAAATCGGGCCGATTCTTTTCTTTAGCTTCTGTCAGCAAGTATTTCCGTATGTTCTTTTAGGGGGGGGGAAAAATAGGAGGAGGAATATGAATCAAGAGCCTGTTTGGATCGGTTGTAAGTTTCTTAAACAAGCACTTCCCCACACATCGTGCCCTCTGAGAGTCAGTGGGATACAATGAAAAGCGTTTGGCTTGGAACAGAAAGCTCCCTTAATGGCCATGATTTAAAAAACATCCTGGGTAAATCTTGCAGGAATCATTAGCTTTCCGTGTAATTAACCTCGCGGGGTTTTAATTCATTTTATCTCTGCAACAAATCTGTCTGTGTAGCCTGCAGAGTTTTACCGAAAGGAAGAGGATCAATAACAGACACGAATTGCTAAAGTTATTTAAGACGGCTTTAAGAAGGGGCAGGAACCTTTGCTGGGTTGTTACTATGGTAGATTTGTTGGACTACAACTCCCAGAATTCTTAAGTACATGTTGACCTTGGGCAAAAAGGGTTGGGAGCACCGAGACTTCCCGTCGCAGTGAATTTGGAGAACGCTAGATTGGTTTTAAAAAAAAAAAGGATATTAAGAACTCAGAAAAAAGTGAGAAGAGGTACGACCCAGTCAGAATTAACAATATATTTATTTATTTATTTATAAAATTTATAGGCCGTCCATCTTATCATTGGGCAGGACTGTCAAACTCCCGGCCCATGGGCCGGATGCATCATGCGCTGGCCACGGCCACGCCTGGTTTAGTGAAGGGGAAAAAAGTCGCGATACATCATGTGATGCCGCCGTGATGACATGCGTTTGACACCACTGCCATAGGGTAACTCTGGACGGCTTACAAGTTACATCTTAGTTAAAACGTAAAATGTTAAAATCAAACCTTAAAACCAGAGACATATGGGGGAGGGGGGCAGAGTAGGCGGGAGGGGGGTCTGTTATTACTCGATCAACTACCTCCATTGTGCTGATCTCCCATTGGGGCCCGAAGCCAACTGGGACAGCCATTCTTTAGGCCAGGGGTGGGCAAATGTGACCCTTTAACAACCTGTTGAAGTCCACAGGTTGTAAAAGGGCCACATCTGCCCATCCCTGCTTTAGGCCCTTATGAAAAGAAAGGGTGTTGGGGCTAACTTCACATGGGGGGGAGGCAAGATGTTCCACAGGGGAGGAGCCACAGCAGAGAAACCCCCCCTCCTGGACCCCACCAGCTAGAATATTCGTGCTGGAAGGACCCACAGCATGCCTCCTCTGCCAGCACAATTGGAGCGGGCAAGTCCCAGTTTTGTAAATCAGAATGAGCGTGCTACACTCAGGACAGCTCTATCAAAGGGACGACCAAGGTCCTTGGGATATGAAAAGATGGGACACGTTTTATTAGAAGAGCAGCTGTTCCTCTTACCTCTACGCAGAATTTAAAATGAATGCCTTGAGAGTCATAAAATGAAATAATTCGGTTAGGGAGATTCACAGTAATTAAGGACCAGTGGACTTCCAGGTGAATAGGAATTAATAAGAGGGTCTTTTTGAAGAGGTCCACCTGAAGGGGAAAAAAAGTACAGGTCATCCATCAGCAGGAACAAGCAATGTCTCACCTGCTCACAATGCTGAATGCATCATTAATTCCCACAGAACCATAAAGAAAACCACCAGAAATTCCAACCGTAAGACAAAGAGGACAGACAGAGGAAATGTAGGATACACTTGCCTGCCAATTTCTCACAAACACACCATGCTTCCTTCCTCTTTACCCGAGGTGAAAAATTACTGCCTTCCAAACTAGAGGTTAGAATCTCCATCAACTTCATAACCTTTTCAAGGTTTCCACGGCAAGCGGAGGGAGCTGCACAGCTTTTACTGGGGGACAATTTCAGAAGTTTGAAGGGTGTATCCGCAAAGCTTATTTTGGCCCTTCCCATACAGACCCCGTCCCCGTTTCCGATTCTCAGGTCGTAAGATTTCTGCATCCCTGCTTCCGAGGATGTTAAATTGCAACTGACAACCAGGAAAAATGAAACTTATTGCCCAAACGTCTGGACAAAGCTCTCTTCCTCCCTTATACTCGTTTAATTTGCTATGAGGAATTTGTAAAGGAGTTGGTCTGGAGAATCCTAGGTAGCCATGATTCCAAGATTGGCTAATTTCTGATCTATTTTATTAGAGACAGGAAGGTGGAACCTGTGTTCCTGGGAGCCAGGTTTTTTTTTGCTCGTACACGACTTTAGGACCAGGGTGTTAAAACCAGGAGCACAGCTTCCAGTTGAAAGCAACTCTTACACGAGGGGTCCCCAGACCACGGCCTACTACCGGGCCACGGCCTGTTCAAAACTGGGCCGCACAAACGGGGGGCGAGCACATGAGCACGTGCAAAGTGCCCCTCGTGCAAGTGGCGGCCACTTGCCTTTACACGCAAAGCTCTCATCGCGTGAACGGCAGGCATGTCTGCTCACACAAATTGAGCTGCGCACACTCGTGCCCACCTGCCACTCGCAGAAAACTACCCCTCCCCCGGGGCCGCCAAGCGAGAAAGGATGGGGATTGCTGCCTTACATCCTCAAGCCAATTTTACCTATAACTTTACAGCAGGGGTGAAATGTAAAATTTGTTACTACTGGTTCTGTGGGCGTGGCTTGGTGGCAGGCGGTAAAATGACTGGGTGGGTGTGGCCAACTTTTTTTTTTTTTTTAACTTTTCAAAGCATTTTTTCTAATGCTTTGAAAAGCCTCTCTGCCAATCAGGCAACTCAGCTGGGATCGCCAGAGACTTTTCAAAGCATTTTTTTTACCACCTCTTCGGCCAAGAGGTTGCAGAAAAAAATGCTTTGAAAAGCCTCTGATGATCCCAGCTGAGCCGCGCGATCGTCAGAGGCTTTTTTTTTACTTTTAAAAGCATTTTTTCGTCAGAAGAGGTTGTAGAAAAAATGCTTTTAAAAGTAAAAAAAAAAGCCTCTGATGATCATGCGGCTCAGCTGGGCATGTGGGGGGGGCAGGGATTTTTCCTACCGGTTCTCCGAACCATCCACCGCCATCACTACTGGATCGGGCGATCCGGTCCAAACCAGGAGCATTTCACCTCTGCTTTACAGGATCTGGCAAAGAGAATTATTCCATTCTCCACCCAATGCAAAAAACTACATTCAAACCTGAGCTCCCCCAAGGCAGTGGAAATGGAAGGGTTGAGGCCCAAATTATTTTCTGGCAGAACAAATTAATAACCCCAGGTTGCTTCTCAAAACAGCAGTGGTTATACAAAGAATGCTACCGATATCATGCCGGGCAGCAGTTCCACATGGAACTGCTTTTTCCCACTTCCTACTCAAAAGAGGCAAAAGAGCTCCTTGAACTGCAAGGAGCAATTCTTTTGCGAGCTGCAGCTTTGATGACAAACATGACCTCTCTTAAAAGGACACCAACTGCATGCAGACTGCACCATAGGCTCTAGCAACGCTGGACAATCTGGACAATCTTAAACAGACCAGCAATGCTGCAATGACAGGCGAGCTTGGAAGATAAGCAACTTCTGAGAAATTGAAACCGTTCAGAGCAAGCTTCAAGAGGTACTTCGGAATAAGTATGAGCATGGACATATGCCATCTCCCTTGCAGCTGCAGGTACGACAATGAGCTGCAGACAGGTGCTAGGTTTCTGCTAACTGACCTAATTGGCAAAGCCACAGGGAGTCCAGAATGAAAGAAAGATGCCGACTTGGAACAGAATTAACAACGTTGCTTCCTGCAAATGGCCCACATGCCTTTGCTCCTCTTTTAAGTCTTATGGGAGGGGCCAATCATCTCCCAGCCCTACTCCCGAGTCGTCCCTTTTATTTTAGCTGTTCTTGCCTTCTGGCAGCTCTGCGCATGCGCACACTGGGAACAGGCTCCCCCTGTTCCTCTGCCTCGCTGAGGTCCGACTCTGGAGGCTCCGGAGGCAGCACGTACCTCCCAGATGGCCCTTTCTCTGCCTCCGATGGAGAGCCCTCGTCCGAGCCTTCCCCAGACTCCAGGAGTGGCCCATGGTCCTCCCCAGCCTCCTTACTGTCCGACTCTGCTGCCAGTTTTGCAGGCTGCTGGCGGACCACAACACCTTGCTGTTCTCTGAACTTGATTGTTTTTCTGCAGAAGTTTCATTAGTTAGGTAACATTATCAGTGCTGGAAGGAAATGACAAAGCAAAGCCCTCTCCCTTCCAGCACTGATGATGTTACCTAGTTGGGTAATGAAACGTCTGTAAGAAAACCACCAAGCTCAGGGAGCAACAAGGACCCCATAGTTCATCCAGGAGCTACAAATATTCTCTTCTATTGGTAAAAAAAATACTAGCAGAGTACAAGCTCTAAGAACCTTTCCTCTCTGAACTATCTTTCTCTTTTCCATCCTAACAACCATAGGCAGGGATATGGTCTGAACCAAGGAGGACTTCTGAATTCTGGATGACAGTAACCAGATGCCTATTGATGAAATAAGAGTCGTTTAAGAAGGCCTCCCTGGATATCTGAAGATGGAGGCTTTTTACAGGAGACATTGGAAAAAGAAAAACAGCAATAGTCACAGCGAAAAGAAATGACAGAGAGCACACACCACTGTCTGAACGTTTCTTTCTTCAGAAGATCCCTGATAAAAAGATCATTAGGGGACCAATAAAGATCACACAACACATTATATTTCTTTTTTCCTGTATGCTTTTTGGAATTCCAATTAGCTAGACACATTTCGTCCCGAAAGGCACACAAGAGGACAACGAGAGACCCTTGTTGAAACAACTTCTGGGGTCAATGATAACTTTTAAAGCTGTTTTTTAGATTTATATCCTGCCTCTCCCCAAAGGAAGGAGAAGCCGTGAATACAGTATTCCCATCGTTTTTTGTTTTTTGTTTTTTCACCACCACCTCAACCTTGTGAGGTACCTTGGGCCTAGAGTGACTGGCTAGCTGCAAGGCCCCCTCAGAAATTTCCAGAAATCTCTTCCATGGCTGAGGGAGTACTTGAACCCAGGGCTCCTCAATCATCACCCGACCATTTACATATCCGTGAGGCCAAGCTACCAAACAGCAATTTAAACATTTCCAGCATTTTTAGTAGCATAATCAGTAAAAATATTTGCTGAAATTTAGTGAAGTAATAAAAGAGGAATCTGGAGCTCTGCTGGCAGAGGCGGGGGTAGATTTTTTTCTTTTTTAAAGACTTTTTGTGCTGTCATCCACATTTTTCATTCCATTTCATTCACCCACTTTGCATGATGGCCTTGGCCAGTAAAATTCCTGGTAACGGATAAAAAAAGAAAATCTGTCCTCGATCAATAAAAGAATGCATATCCTTGACCCAGTCACATGGGAGTCAATTTTCCTTCCCAGCAGTCATTTATTTGATGCAATTTGCCAAATAAATGAGAACTTTTAATTTGCTAAAAAAAAAAACGTGGAAAAAAATCTCCCGTATTGACTTATTCAAAATCAGAAATATCGGACGGCATACAATGAGATGGTGTTAAGGATAAAATTAGCATTTTTATGCAAGGTGCTCAACAGAGAGAAATGTCCATCAATTCACGCTGTGAAATGCTGAAGTAGCTCTTTAATTCTGCAACCCAACCCAGTATAGTGAAGATCTGGTAGGTGCCTAAGAGAGATAGAAAATGTCCTGGGCAAGTGAGGATGGTAATAGCTTAATGGAGAGGAGAAACGTATTTGCAAACAAAACATATATTTGAAAATAAATGTTACGATTTTTTTTCCATTCATGGATGAAGCTTTAATTAATCCAAAATGCAGGCTCCTGTTTATTTGCTGGCGCTCGCCACCCTGAACATATTGTGAGTTTGGAAAGGAGGCAAAACCAGGAAAGAATTCCAAAAAAAAAAAAAAAAGTCAAAAGGACATATGCTTAACAGCTTCAGAAGACTCAATGAAAACTCCAAACAAACTTCTCATTTCTTTGCAATTATCAGGGAACAAAAGTCTTGGCACTTTAAAAAAAATGTGCAAGAGGGGAAAGATACAGAAATAACAGAACACCAGAAACCTTCTGCCACCAGCATCTGCAATCTTGTCTCTAAAGAACTAACACTGTTACGTAGGCAAACACACTGTTCTTACTAAAAAGGAAGGATCAAGTAACCCCACTATAGATGGAATAGTCGCAGATCAAACTGCTGAAACAAATGAAACTATTTACAGGATTTCTCAATCAGAACCCAATGTTCCACCTCTACATTAACTCAAGTTTAAGAATCTAATGATAATTTAATAATAATTAATAATTAAAATAATTAATAATAATAATTTAAGTGATGCTGTGGCTCAGTGGCTAAGACGCTGAGCTTGTCGATCGAAATGTCGGCAGTTCAGTGGTTCAAATCCCTAGTGCCATGTAACAGGGTGAGCTCCTGTTACTTGTCCCAGCTTCTGCCAACCTACCAGTTCGAAAGCACGTAAAAAAATGCAAGTAGAAAAATAGGAACCACCTTTGGTGGGAAGGTAACAGCGTTTCGAGCGCCTTTGGTGTTTAGTCATGCCAACCACATGACCACGGAGACGTCTTCGGACAGCGCTGGCTCTTCAGCTTTGAAACGGAGATGAGCACTGCCCCCTAGAGCCGGGAACGACTAGCACATATGTGCAAGGGGAACCTTTACCTTTTTTAAGAATCTCAAAGGTGCTTTTTTCAAGAAACAATTGGACTTCCTGGTTTTCTTGGAAGACGTTTCGCTTCTCATCCAAAAAGCTTCCTCAGTTCTTCAGAATATTCTATTCAGAATATTCTGTTCTGTTCTGTTCCTGGGAGCTTCTTACTTTTTTCCCCTGAAAATGTTTTGCTTCCCATCCTGGCTTCTTTTTCTGGTTTTCAAGAGAAAAAAAACAACAACTAAGAAAGTCCTATTGACTTTTGAAAAGCCAATATTTTGGGACAATATTATTCATTGTTAATTTTCTCTTGATTCATGTGGGAATGTATAATGACCAGAAGATATCTTAAAGAATCTACTGCCAGGAAAGAGAACTGGGAGGACAAGTACATTTTTTCATCCATCTGTTCCGTTGAAGGTCAATGAGCAAGTAGACTAAACAAGACTCTGGGAATGAACATCTGTTGTACTGTAGATGGTAAAACCAAGAGTTTAGCTTCTACAACAATGGACTATGCTATCTTCGTAAAGGACATTAGTGAATATACAGGAAGATTGAGAAGAAATGGTTTGGCAGGCACTTTCTCAGCTCACGAGAACAGCATAAAACAAGAATCAAAGATGGAAGATAGAAACAGCCCAGAAGTTAACATGCTGATTTTAGAAGAAACCCTCCCGCAGTAGTTTGGCTACCACCTCTTACAATACTAGACAACACAGTATCAACAGTAGAGTCCTTCATGTTTCTAGGTTCTATCATGTCTCAAGACTTAAAATGGACACCTAACATCAAAAACATCATCAAAAAAGCTCAACAAAGAATGTTCTTTCTGCGCCAACTCAGAAAGCTCAAACTGCCCAAGGAGCTGCTGATCCAGTTCTACAGAGGAATTATTGAGTCTGTCATCTGCATCTCCATAACTGTCTGGTTTGGCTCGGCAACCCAACAAGACAAACACAGTCTTCAACGGATAATTAGAACTGCAGAAAAAACAATGGCTACCAACCTGCCTTCCATTGAGGGCCTGTATACTGCATGAGTCAAAAAGAGAGCTGTGAAAATATCTACAGACCCCTCACATCCTGGACATCAATTGTTTCAACTTCTACCCTTAAAAAGACGCTCTAGGGCACTGCACACCAAAACAACTAGACACAAGGACAGTTTTTTCCTGAATGCCATCACTCTGCTTATTAACTAATTAACTAATTCCCACAACACTGTCAAATAATTTACTAAGATTGTATTAGTATTATTCTTCTCTTCCTTACTAGTATCTATCTCTTCCCACTTATTGCTATAACCATGTTGCTTGTATCTTTCAATATTTTTATTTGTTTCCTAGTACGATTTGATAGCTTATTAGTAACCTTGACTATCACTAAGTGTTATATCTTTTTATTCTTGATGAATGTATTTCATTCTCCTTATGTACACTGAGAGCATATGTACCTAAGACAAATTCCTTGTGTGTCCAATCACACCTGGCCACTAAAGAATTCAATTCAATTCAATTCAATTCAATTCAATTCAATTCAATTCAAATTCAACTCTACTCTACTCTACTCTACTCTACTCCACTCCACTCCACTCCACTCTAGTCTAGTCAGTCTAGTCTAGTCTAGTCTAGTCTAGTCTAGTCTAGTCTAGTCTAGTCTACAAAGCAGAACACAAAGGAAGAAAACCAGGGTGAGCGTTCAGCATTTTGTAGAATATTACAACAGAAATACTGGCAGGCGATACTCAGAACCTCTGATGTTTCTACACCATTCCAGAATATGAAAAGTAATCAGAAGACAAAGCTGTTGTGATAAGACATTATATAAACTCGATAGAGATTATAATCCTACAACACTGGAAGGTTATATAACTTTTCAGAAGGAAAAGGGATGAAGACGTTGTAGTGTATGCGAAGAAAATTTGTATTTACAGAGTTAGGAATGCAGCATGGACATCCCATGGCAAGTGAGTTTGCCTAAGACTAAAAGGATACACAAATGTTTTAGAGGTACCAAAAGCAACAAAAAGGATTGTTTGGGTTAGAAACAAAAGAAAAGCAAAAGGTCCAATGGTGAACTGGCAAAGGGAGAATTAGACCCAGATGCTGTGTTTGATCACATGCTTGTTGTCCCGAAAAGCACGTCTTGCATTTGTGGGAATAAAACTAGGATGATGGTGATCGATCATTCATTCATTCATTCATTCATTCATTCATTCATTCATTCATTCATTCATTCATTCAGTGTATGGCATTGTTACATTAGCCAGGAGACCATGATGCTAATTCAGAGCAGTAGTTTGGCTGCTTGTTTACCAGCAATGTTAGGTTAGAACATAGAATAGAATAACAGAGTTGGAAGGGACCTTGGTGGTCTTCTAATCCAACCCTCTGCTTGGACCCTACAATACTTCAGACAAATGGTTGTCTAATCTCTTCTTAAAAACTTCCAGTGTTGGAGCATTTACAACTTCTGAAAGCAAGTTGTTCCACTGATTGGTTGTTCTAAAGGTACACAACTGTGCTCTTCCCAGAGTGCCCACAAGAGGGGAACTAATTTTGCACCAGCAAAAAAATGAGGGCCTTTTTCTATAGCGTTATCCAAGCCCCCTCCCCCTCCAGCGAAGCCACTTCCCAAATGGGCAATACGACTGGTAAGGTCCATTGCTGGCAGGATTTAACCGCCGCACAAAGCACCAGCTTATCTCCCCACCAAATGGTACCTATTTATCTACTCGCACAGAACATGCCCACAGGTGGGCAGCAGCTGAGGCGAGTTATGGGAGCTCCCACCGCCAAGCAGTGCTAGTGTTCGAACTGCTGGAGCAGAGACCATCTCCAATGTCATTAAGATGAAGATGATGATGATTAGCACCAGCTACAAATACTGGGCATCACAGTTAAAAAAAGGACAAAGAGTAAATGGAGTGAGTTCAAACCAAAATGGTCAGATCAAGATGGTTAACAAAATTGGAAATGAAACCAGCTTTCAATTAGTAAATCTTAACCAGGACCATTTAGACAGAGCTACATAACTCCAGCTCATAAAAAATTATACAATGAGAATTAACTATGGCTTGGGGAGTAACTGAGAGCTGAAGTAGCAAAATAAGATGCCCTTAATCTCAGATTTTTATTTTTTTAAAAGGAAAATGCACATTCTCAGTTTAATTAAAATCCAGCCAGGTGAAACTGCCATTTGCGGCTGAACTCAAAATGCTCTACACAAAGCGTGAACAAAACAAAACTAAGTTCTACTACACAAGTCAAGTAACAAAATCCAATTTAATTTCTAATTCCAAAGAACAGAATGGAACATTTCGATTTCTGAAGACCGGTTCTAAATAAATACTTACAAAAGCTATTTTAACTTCAAAAGGATTTGAAAGAGGTTTGGCCTGCACGAACGACTAAAGTAATCATATTTTTGTGATACTACACTTGACTTTAGCCAAAAGGCAAAAAACACTTTTCCTTGATCTGTTCCCCAAAGAATATTCTCATCAGCTATACCATCAATGGTACCCTTACATTTATACGCTTTGGTTTAATATTTTTATAAATGGGAAAAGTTCATAAACATAAAATTCATAAATTTCAGGTGCATTTTTTCCAATGCTCAACATTTCTCACCTGCCAAGGGTTGTCAAGATGAGGAAATAGGATCATACCTTTTTAGTCCATCGTTTCACCCCATTATATCCTTTGGTTACCAGCTGTCTATGGAAAAAGCTGTTGAAGAAATGAACCTATAAAGACAGAGTGATCAGTGAATTTACTGATCCAATCGAAGCTCACAATTCCAATACTGAACTGTGTCCTCAACAGTAAAGCTACTGCATGCAACAAGAGAAGGAAAAGATTTATATCCTGCCTCTCCCCAAAGGAAGGAAGAAGCCGTGAATACAGTATTCCCATCTTTTTTTCACAACCACCACAACCTTGTGAGGTACCTTGGGCCTAAAGTGACTGGCTAGCTGCAAGGTCCCCTCAGGGAAATTTCCAGAAATTTCTTCCATGGCTGAGGGAGTACTTGAACCCAGGGCTCCTCAATCATCACCCGACCATTTACATATCTGTGAGGCCAAGCTACCAAACAGCAATTTAAATATTTCCAGCATTATAATCAGTATAATCAGTAAACATGTTTGCTGAAATTTAGTGAAGTGATAAAAGAGGAATCTGGAGCTCTGCTGGCAGACGGGGGTAGATTTTTTTAAAAAAGACTTTTTGTGCTGTCATCCACATTTTTCAAAGAGAAGGAAAAGGACCCATCTTTAGACATCTATCTATCTGGTTTGGTACAGCAACCAAACAGGACAGGTACAATGGATCGTCAGGACTGCAGAAAAAACAATTGCAACCAGTCTGCCTTTTATTGAGGACCTGTACACTGCACGAGTCAAAAAGAGGGCTATGAAAATATACAGAGACCCATCGCATCCTGGACATAAATTGTTTCAACTCCTACCCTCAAAAAGACGCTATAGGGTACTGCACACCAGAAAAATCCTGGACATAAAAGGTTTCAACTCTTCCCTTCAGGATGCCACTATAGGGCATTGCGTGCCACAACTAGACACAGAGTTTTTTCCCCCGTGCCATCACTCTGCTGAACATCTAATTCCCATAGCACTGTCTTATGCTTAAGGATATTTACCATGTAATATAGCTGTATTTCTATTATCCTTGTCTTGTATGTACATCCACAGCTTACACACCAAAGACACATTCCTTTATGCTCAATCACACTTGGCCAATAAAGTTCTCTTCTCTTCTTTCCTATTCTACCCTACCCTACCCTACCCTACTCTATTCTTTCCTATTCTATTCTATTCTATTCTGTTCTGTTCTGTTTTGTTCTGTTCTATTCTATGCTTTCTTATTCTATTCTATTCTAAAACCAGTTTATGAGCCTGTGCATAAATATTCAAATAATATTCATAAAATGCATGTATAAAACATAGGCAGCTTAGACCCAGCACTTCAGCTACTCTACTGTCTCCACCATCACCCAACTTGCCAGATGATTTAACTGATTACAAATGATCCTGTTTGATAAATAAACTGATTCTCCTTTTTTGTTTGTTTAAGATAATTTTTTATTCTCCTTCCCGCTCTTGGATCTTATTTGGCTAATTTTACCTAAAAAGACAAAATGAAAGATACCCACCTTATCAGGGACTGCATCCATTATTAGCTCGCCATACATGTTGATAATCTGAAATGGTTTAGA